>JAVIAB010000159.1:41546856-41819709 GCA_032433765.1 Megaustenia siamemsis | reverse complement strand
AACCTAGCACTTATACACTTATATGAAGAGTAAACGGACCACCTCAGCAAATCCTTGCCCCACTATTGTTTGATTTACAACAGCGCTGTTACGTGCTCGGCGCAGGCTGAGAATCATTCTCCCTAGAAACACAAGTGCGGCGCTTATACAGGGTGTCCCGAAATTCTCCCCCCCCTCCCGTTGCTAATTATTATTAACATGTACAATACTGTTATACAAAATGTTAGCACGCTATCATTGTCATGGGATTACCAAAATGAACTTGTAATATTTCCAAAAGAGCGCCAAACAAATTGAACAATAACGTTTGAGATATTTCATGATTTGTTTGTTTAAACAACAAATATTTCACTACTTTGTAGATTTTGTGGACAACCTGATCTTATCGGATATAATAACATTTATCTGGGAGAAAGCGTTTTGGAAGGAGGCGGGGTCTCACATTCCGTCATTATCTGCGGGATTTAATTGAGTGAAAAAATTATCCTGAAGCAGACTTTTTAGTAGCCGCAGGAGGGGGGGGGGGGGGGAGAAGCGGTTGGTAGGTGAAATAATTCTCTCATTATCAGGCCCGGGTTGTTGTTCCTGCGTTATCTCCACCAGAAAGTTGGTAGGAAAAATTAATAAGAAAAGACTTAGTGAGAAGCCGGGCGTAAATCTGTGGGCTTAACGAGTTTAATGTGAGGGCTTTGGGATTAGGTTTCTCTGAACACGTGTCACAGGTTATCAGTGGTGTACCAGGTATCAGTATAGCGGTACTAGATGGGGCATCAGTATAGCGGTACTAGATAGGGCATCAGTATAGCGGTACTAGATGGGCATCAGTATAGTGGTACTGGGGCATCAGTATAGTGGTACTAGATGGGGCATCAGTATAGCGGTACTAGATGGGGCATCAGTATAGTGGTACTGGGGCATCTGTATAGTGGTACTAGATGGGGCATCAGTATAGCGGTACTAGATGGGGCATCAGTATAGCGGTACTAGATGGGCATCAGTATAGAGGTACTAGATGGGGCATCAGTATAGCGGTACTAGATGGGGCATCAGTATAACGGTACTGGGGCATCAGTATAGCGGTACTGGGGCATCAGTATAGCGGTACTAAACGAGGCATCAGTATAGCTGTACTAAACGAGGCATCAGTATAGCGGGCTAAACGAGGCATCAGTATAGCTGTACTAAACGAGGCATCAGTATAGCGGTACTAAACGAGGCATCAGTATAGCTGTACTAAACGAGGCATCAGTATAGCTGTACTAAACGAGGCATCAGCATAACTGTACTAAATGAGGCATCAGTATATCTGTACTAAACGAGGCATCAGTATAGCTGTACTAAACGAGGCATCAGTATAGCTGTACTAAACGAGGCATAAGTATAACTGTACTAAACGAGGCATCAGTATAGCTGTACTAAACGAGGCATCAGTATAGCTGTACTAAACGAGGCATCAGTATAGCTGTACTAAACGAGGCATCAGTATAGCTGTACTAAACGAGGCATCAGTATAGCTGTACTAAACGAGGCATCAGTATATCTGTACTAAACGAGGCATCAGCATAACTGTACTAAACGAGGCATCAGTATAGCTGTACTAAACGAGGCATCAGTATAGCTGTACTAAACGAGGCATCAGTATAGCTGTACTAAACGAGGCATCAGTATAGCTGTACTAAACGAGGCATCAGTATAACTGTACTAAACGAGGCATCAGTATAGCTGTACTAAACGAGGCATCAGTATAGCTGTACTAAACGAGGCATCAGTATAGCGGTACAAAACGAGGCATCAGTATAACTGTACTAAACGAGGCATCAGTATAACTTTACTAAACGAGGCTTCAGTATAGCTGTACTATACGAGGCATCAGTATATCTGTACTAAACGAGGCATCTGATGATTTAGACTTTGCTGATGACATAGCTTTCCTATCACACAGCCACAACAGATGCAAGATAAAATGAGTATATTAGATGAGAGATCACAACAGCTAGGACTAAAGATTAATAGAGATAAGACCAACATTATGAGAATTAATGCAGTTGGCAATAACCAAATAAAACTAGGAGAAATACCTCTACTAGACGTACAATCTTATATATATCTGGGCAGTAATATAGATAAAGAGGGAGGAACAGAAAACGATACCAAATAAGGATATCAAAAGCAAGAGGAGCTTTCATTGCACTGGGAAACATATGGAAATCCAAAGAAATTAGGCTAAATACAAAAATACAAATTTTCAACTCCAATGTTAAGTCGGTTCTATTATATGGCTGTGAAACATGGAGAATAACAAAATTGACAATCACGAAGGTACAGACTTTCATTAATGGATGCTTGCGCAGAATAAAGGGATGGAAATGGCAGGACAAAGTCACAAACGTGGAATTATGGAAATGTACCGGTCAAATACCAGTGGATAAAGAAATACAGCGAAGACGATGGCGATGGATAGGACACACACTACGGAAACCAACTGAGAGTATTACACAACAGGCCCTTTTTTGGAATCCCCAGGGGAAAAGACAAAGAGGAAGACCAAGGAATTCTTGGAGAAGACAGATTGAAGCAGAGATGAAGATGATGGGGAAGACATGGAATGATCTTAAAAGAATTGCAAAAACAGAACGACTTGGAAAGTGTTTGTTGAAGACCTATGCTCCACTGGGAGCTAAAAGGTAGAAGAAGAAGAAACGAGGCATCAGTATAACTTTACTAAACGAGGCATCAGTATAGCTGTACTAAACGAGGCATCAGTATAGCTGTACAAAACGAGGCATCAGTATAGCTTTATTAAACGAGGCTTCAGTATAGCTGTACTAAACGAGGCATCAGTATAACTTTACTAAACGGGGCATATCAGTATACTGGTACTAAACGGGGCATATCAGTATACTGATACTAAACGGGGCATATCAGTATACTGGTACTAAACGGGGCATATTAGTATACTGGTACTAAACGGGGCATATCAGTATACTGGTACTAAAAAGGGTATATCAGTATACTGGTACTAAAAATGGTATATCAGTATACTGGTACTAAACGGGGCATATCAGTATACTGGTACTAAACGGGGCATATCATTATACTGGTACTAAACGGGGCATATCAGTATACTGGTACTAAACGGGGCATATCATTATACTGGTACTAAACGGGGCATATCATTATACTGCTACTAAACGGGGCATATCAGTATACTGGTACTAAACGGGGCATATCAGTATACTGATATTAAACGGGGCATATCAGTATACTGGTACTAAACGGGGCATATCAGTATACTGGTACTAAACGGGGCATATCAGTATACTGGTACTAAAAAGGGTATATCAGTATACTGGTACTAAAAAGGTATATCAGTATACTGGTACTAAACGGGGCATATCAGTATACTGGAACTAAACGGGGCATATCATTATACTGGTACTAAACGGGGCATATCAGTATACTGGTACTAAACGGGGCATATCAGTATACTGGTACTAAACGGGGCATATCAGTATACTGGTACTAAACGGGGCATATCAGTATACTGGTACTAAACGGAGCATATCAGTATACTGGTACTAAACGGGGCATATCATTATACTGGTACTAAACGGGGCATATCATTATACTGGTACTAAACGGGGCATACCAGTATACTGGTACTAAACGGAGCATATCATTATACTGGTACTAAACGGGGCATATCAGTATACTGGTACTAAACGGGCATATCTATATACTGATACTAAACGGGGCATATTAGTATGCTGGTACTAAACGGGGCATATTAGTATACTGGTACTAAACGGGGCATATCATTATACTGGTACTAAACTGGGCATATCAGTATACTGGTACTAAACGGGGCATATCAGTATACTGGTGCTAAACGGGGCATATTAGTATACTGGTACTAAACGGGGCATATCTATATACTGATTCTAAACGGGGCATATCAGTATACTGGTATTAAACGGGCATATCCTTATACCGGTACTAAACGAGGCGCCAAGTTACTTGTACTGGATGAGTCACCAATGTAGCAAGGCAGGACGGGGCATCAAGCTAGTTGTTCCAGGACGAGTGGCGTTAGTTTACCGGAGCTGGACGGTTCATGACAGTGATAATGGAGGTGGTGTCAGTCATGATACTGATAATGGAGGTGGTGCCAGTCATGACACTGATAATGGAGGTGGTGCCAGTCATGACAGTGATAATGGAGGTGGTGCCAGTCATGACACTGATAATGGAGGATGTGTCAGTCATGACACTGATAATGGAGGTGGTGTCAGTCATGACAGTGATAATGGAGGTGGTGTCAGTCATGACACTGATAATGGAGGTGGTGCCAGTCATGACACTGATAATGGAGGTGGTGTCAGTCATGACACTGATAATGGAGGTGGTGTCAGTCATGACACTGATAATGGAGGTGGTGCCAGTCATGACACTGATAATGGAGGTGGTGTCAGTCATGACACTGATAATGGAGGTGGTGTCAGTCATGACACTGATAATGGAGGTGGTGCCAGTCATGACAGTGATAATGGAGGTGGTGCCAGTCATGACACTGATAATGGAGGTGGTGCCAGTCATGACACTGATAATGGAGGTGGTGCCAGTCATGACAGTGATAATGGAGGTGGTGCCAGTCATGACTCTGATAATGGAGGTGGTGCCAGTCATGACACTGATAATGGAGGTGGTGTCAGTCATGACAGTGATAATGGATGTGGTGTCAGTCATGATACTGATAATGGAGGTGGTGCCAGTCATTACACTGATAATGGAGGTGGTGTCAGTCATGACACTGATAATGGAGGTGGTGTCAGTCATGACACTGATAATGGAGGTGGTGTCAGTCATGACACTGATAATGGAGGTGGTGTCAGTCATGACAGTGATAATGGAGGTGGTGTCAGTCATGACAGTGATAATGGAGGATGTGTCAGTCATGACAGTGATAATGGAGGTGGTGCCAGTCATGACAGTGATAATGGAGGTGGTGTCAGTCATGACAGTGATAATGGAGGTGGTGCCAGTCATGACAGTGATAATGGAGGTGGTGTCAGTCATGACAGTGATAATGGAGGTGGTGCCAGTCATGACACTGATAATGGAGGTGGTGCCAGTCATGACACTGATAATGGAGGTGGTGCCAGTCATGACAGTGATAATGGAGGTGGTGCCAGTCATGACAGTGATAATGGAGGTGGTGTCAGTCATGACAGTGATAATGGAGGTGGTGCCAGTCATGACACTGATAATGGAGGTGGTGCCAGTCATGACACTGATAATGGAGGTGGTGCCAGTCATGACAGTGATAATGGAGGTGGTGCCAGTCATGACAGTGATAATGGAGGTGGTGCCAGTCATGACAGTGATAATTGTGGTGGTGTCAGTCATGACAGTGATAATGGAGGTGGTGCCAGTCATGACAGTGATAATGGAGGTGGTGTCAGTCATGACACTGATAATGGAGGTGGTGCCAGTCATGACAGTGATAATGGAGGTGGTGCCAGTCATGACAGTGATAATGGAGGTGGTGTCAGTCATGACAGTGATAATGGAGGTGGTGTCAGTCATGACAGTGATAATGGAGGTGGTGCCAGTCATGACAGTGATAATGGAGGTGGTGCCAGTCATGACAGTGATAATGGAGGTGGTGTCAGTCATGACAGTGATAATGGAGGTGGTGTCAGTCATGACACTGATAATGGAGGTGGTGCCAGTCATGACACTGATAATGGAGGTGGTGTCAGTCATGACAGTGATAATGGAGGTGGTGCCAGTCATGACACTGATAATGGAAGTGGTGCCAGTCATGACACTGATAATGGAGGATGTGTCAGTCATGACAGTGATAATGGAGGTTGTGTCAGCCATGACACTGATAATGGAGGATGTGTCAGTCATGACAGTGATAATGGAGGTGGTGCCAGTCATGACAGTGATAATGGAGGTGGTGCCAGTCATGACAGTGATAATGGAGGTGGTGCCAGTCATGACAGTGATAATGGAGGTGGTGCCAGTCATGACAGTAATAATGGAGGTGGTGCCAGTCATGA
Source organism: Megaustenia siamemsis (assembly GCA_032433765.1). Taxonomy (NCBI): domain Eukaryota; kingdom Metazoa; phylum Mollusca; class Gastropoda; order Stylommatophora; family Ariophantidae; genus Megaustenia; species Megaustenia siamemsis. The sequence goes on along the minus strand of JAVIAB010000159.1, from coordinate 41,813,641 downwards.
CAGTGATAATGGAGGTGGTGTCAGTCATGACAGTGATAATGGAGGTGGTGCCAGTCATGACAGTGATAATGGAGGTGGTGTCAGTCATTACACTAATAATGGAGGTGGTGTCAGTCATGACACTGATAATGGAGGTGGTGTCAGTCATGACACTGATAATGGAGGTGGTGCCAGTCGTGACACTGATAATGGAGGATGTGTCAGTCATGACAGTGATAATGGAGGATGTGTCAGCCATGACACTGATAATGGAGGATGTGTCAGTCATGACACTGATAATGGAGGTGGTGTCAGTCATGACACTGATAATGTAGGTGGTGTCAGTCATGACACTGATAATGGAGGATGTGTCAGTCATGACAGTGATAATGGAGGTGGTGTCAGTCATGACACTGATAATGGAGGATGTGTCAGTCATGACAGTGATAATGGAGGATGTGTCAGTCATGACACTGATAATGGAGGTGGTGTCAGTCATGACACTGATAATGGAGGTGGTGTCAGTCATGACACGGATAATGGAGGTGGTGTCAGTCATGACACTGATAATGGAGGATGTGTCAGTCATGACAGTGATAATGGAGGTGGTGTCAGTCATGACACTGATAATGGAGGTGGTGTCAGTCATGACACTGATAATGGAGGATGTGTCAGTCATGACAGGGATAATGGAGGTGGTGTCAGTCATGACACTGATAATGGAGGTGGTGTCAGTCATGACACTGATAATGGAGGTGGTGTCAGTCATGACACTGATAATGGAGGTGGTGTCAGTCATGACACTGATAATGGAGGATGTGTCAGTCATGACAGTGATAATGGAGGTGGTGTCAGTCATGACACTGATAATGGAGGATGTGTCAGTCATGACAGTGATAATGGAGGTGGTGTCAGTCATGACAGTGATAATGGAGGTGATGTCAGTCATGACACTGATAATGGAGGATGTGTCAGTCATGACAGTGATAATGGAGGTGGTGTCAGTCATGACAGTGATAATGGAGGTGGTGTCAGTCATGACAGTGGTAATGGAGGTGGTGTCAGTCATGACACTGATAATGGAGGATGTGTCAGTCATGACAGTGATAATGGAGGTGGTGTCAGTCATGACACTGATAATGGAGGTGGTGTCAGTCATGACAGTGATAATGGAGGATGTGTCAGTCATGACAGTGATAATGGAGGTGATGTCAGTCATGACACTGATAATGGAGGTGGTGTCAGTCATGACACTGATAATGGAGGATGTGTCAGTCATGACAGTGATAATGGAGGTGGTGTCAGTCATGACACTGATAATGGAAGATGTGTCAGTCATGACAGTGATAATGGAGGTGGTGTCAGTCATGACAGTGATAATGGAGGTGGTGTCAGTCATGACACTGATAATGGAGGATGTGTCAGTCATGACAGTGATAATGGAGGTGGTGTCAGTCATGACAGTGATAATGGAGGTGGTGTCAGTCATGACACTGATAATGGAGGATGTGTCAGCCATGACAGTGATAATGGAGGTGGTGTCAGTCATGACAGTGATAATGGAGGTAGTGCCAGTCATGACACTGATAATGGAGGTGGTGCCAGTCATGACACTGATAATGTAGGTGGTGCCAGTCATGACACGGATAATGGAGGTGGTGCCAGTCGTGACACTGATAATGGAGGTGGTGCCAGTCATGACACTGATAATGGAGGTGGTGCCAGTCATGACACTGATAATGGAGGTGGTGTCTGTCATGACAGTGATAATGGAGGTGGTGCCAGTCATGACAGTGATAATGGAGGTGGTGCCAGTCATGACACTGATAATGGAGGTGGTGTCAGTCATGACAGTGATAATGGAGGTGGTGCCAGTCATGACACTGATAATGGAGGTGGTGTCAGTCATGACAGTGATAATGGAGGTGGTGCCAGTCATGACACTGATAATGGAAGTGGTGCCAGTCATGACACTGATAATGGAGGTGGTGTCAGTCATGACAGTGATAATGGAGGTGTGTCAGTCATGACACTGATAATGGAGGTGGTGTCAGTCATGACACTGATAATGGAGGTGGTGTCAGTCATGACACTGATAATGGAGGATGTGTCAGTCATGACAGTGATAATGGAGGTGGTGCCAGTCATGACAGTGATAATGGAGGATGTGTCAGTCATGACACTGATAATGGAGGATGTGTCAGTCATGACAGTGATAATGGAGGTGGTTTCAGTCATGACACTGATAATGGAGGATGTGTCAGTCATGACAGTGATAATGGAGGTGGTGCCAGTCATGACACTGATAATGTAGGTGGTGCCAGTCATGACACGGATAATGGAGGTGGTGCCAGTCGTGACACTGATAATGGAGGTGGTGCCAGTCATGACACTGATAATGGAGGTGGTGTCAGTCATGACACTGATAATGGAGGTGGTGCCAGTCATGACACTGATAATGTAGGTGGTGCCAGTCATGACACTGATAATGGAGGTGGTGTCAGTCATGACACTGATAATGTAAGTGGTGCCAGTCATGACACGGATAATGGAGGTGGTGTCAGTCATGACACTGATAATGGAGGTGGTGCAGTCATGACACTGATAATGGAGGTGGTGGCAGTCATGACACTGATAATGTAGGTGGTGCCAGTCATGACACGGATAATGGAGGTGGTGCCAGTCGTGACACTGATAATGAAGGATGTGTCAGTCATGACAGTGATAATGGAGGTGGTGCCAGTCATGACACTGATAATGTAGGTGGTGCCAGTCATGACATGGATAATGGAGGTGGTGTCAGTCATGACACTGATAATGGAGGTGGTGTCAGTCATGACACTGATAATGGAGGTGGTGCCAGTCATGACACTGATAATGTAGGTGGTGCCAGTCATGACACGGATAATGGAGGTGGTGCCAGTCATGACACTGATAATGTAGGTGGTGCCAGTCATGACACTGATAATGGAGGTGGTGTCAGTCATGACACTGATAATGTAAGTGGTGCCAGTCATGACACTGATAATGGAGGTGGTGTCAGTCATGACAGTGATAATGGAGGTGGTGCCAGTCATGACAGTGATAATGGAGGTGGTGCCAGTCATGACACTGATAATGGAGGTGGTGTCAGTCATGACAGTGATAATGGAGGTGGTGTCAGTCATGACAGTGATAATGGAGGTGGTGCCAGTCATGACAGTGATAATGTAGGTGGTGCCAGTCATGACACTGATAATGGAGGTGGTGCCAGTCATGACACGGATAATGGAGGTGGTGCCAGTCGTGACACTGATAATGGAGGATGTGTCAGTCATGACAGTGATAATAGAGGTGGTGTCATTCATGACACTGATAATGGAGGATGTGTCAGTCATGACAGTGATAATGGAGGTGGTGCCAGTCATGACACGGATAATGGAGGTGGTGCCAGTCGTGACACTGATAATGGAGGATGTGTCAGTCATGACAGTGATAATGGAGGTGGTGCCAGTCATGACACTGATAATGGAGGATGTGTCAGTCATGACAGTGATAATGGAGGTGGTGCCATTCATGACACTGATAATGGAGGTGGTGTCAGTCATGACACTGATAATGGAGGATGTGTCAGTCATGACAGTGATAATGGAGGTGGTGCCAGTCATGACACTGGTAATGGAGGTGGTGCCAGTCGTGACACTGATAATGGAGGTGGTGTCATTTATGACACTGATAATGGAGGTGGTGTCATTTATGACACTGATAATGGAGATGGTGTCAGTCCTGACACTGATAATGGAGGTGGTGCCAGTCGTGACACTGATAATGGAGGTGGTGTCATTTATGACACTGATAATGGAGGTGGTGTCAGTCATGACACTGATAATGGAGGTGGTGTCAGTCATGACACTGATAATGGAGGTGGTGCCAGTCGTGACACTGATAATGGAGGTGGTGTCATTTATGACCTGATAATGGAAGTGGTGTCATTTATGACAATGATAATGGAGGTGGTGTCAGTCATGACACTGATAATGGAGGAGGTGCCAGTCATGACACTGATATTGGAGGAGGTGTCAGTCATGACACTGATATTGGAGGTGGTGTCAGTCATGACACTGATAATGGAGGTGGTGTCAGTCATGACACTGATATTGGAGGAGGTGTCAGTCATGACACTGATATTGGAGGAGGTGCCAGTCATGACACCGATAATGAAGGAGGTGCCAGTCATGACACTGATATTGTAGGAGGTGTCAGTCATGACACTGATAATGGAGGAGGTGTCAGTCATGATACTGATATTGGAGGTGGTGTCAGTCATGACATTGATAATGGAGGAGGTGTCAGTCATGACACTGATAATGGAGGAGGTGTCAGTCATGACACTGATAATGGAGGAGGTGCCAGTCATGACACTGATAATGGAGGAGGTGTCAGTCATGACACTGATAATGGAGGAGGTGCCAGTCATGACACTGATAATGGAGGAGGTGTCAGTCATGACACTGATAATGGAGGAGGTGCCAGTCATGACACTGATAATGGAGGAGGTGTCAGTCATGACACTGATAATGGAGGAGGTGTCAGTCATGACACTGATAATGGAGGAGGTGTCAGTCATGACACTGCAGCAGCCATACTGCCGATACTACACCGCAGGACGTCAATATATATGGGCTTGTCGGTGAGGTAGACCCTTCCCCAGCACATACGAAGGGCTCCCTACATGTGGGCTTGGCTCTGAAGACTTCATATATAACTTGACCTTAACATTTCATATATTCCCTACAAGTGGGCTTGGCTCTGAAGACTTCATATATAACTTGACCTTAACATTTCATAATGTCTTTTGTTGTGTGCTATTTACTTTCACATTTCCTTTAGGATCTTTCCTTATTGTATTTTCATCTTCTATTGTCTTCAACTAATGAGGGAGTTCTCAAAGAGACCAACATAAAAACGGAGCTCCTAAAAAACATCAGAAAGTAACAATCAACATTTTTCGGGCACATCATGGAAAGAGGAAAATTGAAATAATTTATTACAACTGGCAAAATAAAAGGAAAGAGAGATCGCGGACGACAAAGAGAGAAAATACTGGATAGCTTGGTGTCATGGCATGGAAAACAGTCAACAGAACTGATACGATGCACTGTAGATAGAAGATGTGGAAGGACATGATCGCCTACGCCAACCGGTATGGCACATGATGATTATCTTCAATCACTCTCATTGACGTCCAGCATAACAACTTGAGCTCTCCGTGCTATTACCCTTTGTTCATTTTGTTTTCTTGTCACGTTTCATACAAGACCGACTTTGCCGCTGAATATCTTTATGATGAATTACTTATTATTGGTAATGGCTGTCGGTGTAACTTGATCGGCATTTTAACACTCTTCCTGACGTCCAAAAAAGCTGTTGACATAGCTCACTCAGTATTACAATATGTTCACTACAAATGGTTTTTTATTCTACAGCAGAATCATTTAAATGGTTTGATCTTTTGCACAAAATGATGTATTTCCCAAAGTGATTTATGTGCGGCACAGAAAGACTTGATGTTTTCCAAAAGTAGCTTTTATCTGCTGCACAGCAAGACATGTTTCTATCTTCCAAAACAGGCGGAGTGTGTGAGGGTTATGGGATGGTTAAGTACTGGCAAACAGGTGTCGAGAAACATAGTGATTTAGATTGATCGTCGCTAGCAGGCCGATCGTGAGAGAGGGCCAGTGTGACAGGTTTTATCAGCTTCAGATGGGCATGTCAACGGGGGATTGAGCACGTCACAAAGGAAGGGGCGGCTCGTGGGCGGTACAGGGTGACGTTTGCTGCTGGGAGTTTGAGAGGCAAGATCTGGAGGGGGCGACCATGAGATGTGTGGGGAGAGGGGAAGGTATATGTTGCTGGTTTGCATCTCTCTTTGTGTGGTGCGGCCCTACAACAGCTGCTGGTGCATCATAATTCTCAATAGTTCAGCAGGATGACGACGGGTTGGGCCTTGATGTCGGTCCACGTAAATAGCACTTCTTACTGTTGAGTTGTGAACGGTTTGAAACCTTACAGCACTTCTTACTGTTGAGTTGTGAACGGCTTGAAACCTTACAGCACTTCTTACTGTTGAGTTGTGAACGGTTTGAAACCTTACAGCACTTCTTACTGTTGAGTTGTGAACGGCTTGAAACCTTACAGCACTTCTTACTGTTGAGTTGTGAACGGTTTGAAACCTTACAGCACTTCTTACTGTTGAGTTGTGAACGGCTTGAAACCTTACAGCACTTCTTACTGTTGAGTTGTGAACGGTTTGAAACCTTACAGCACTTCTTACTGTTGAGTTGTGAACGGCTTGAAACCTTACAGCACTTCTTACTGTTGAGTTGTGAACGGTTTGAAACCTTACAGCACTTCAGACTGTTGAGTTGTGAACGTTGTGAAATCTTACAGCAGTTTAGCTGTTGGTTGGAGGATTATCTAATTCAAAGAAACCTTCACATAGACACATCACACATACACACACACACACATATAAAAAGGAAAAAAAGTTCATAGAACAATGCAATATGTAACACTAATATAGGGACCATAGAACAATCCATATTTAACACTAATAAAAGGACTATAGAACAGTGCAACATTTAACACTAATATAAGAACTATAGAACAATGCTACATTTAACACTAATATAAGGACCATGGGACAATTCCACATTTAACACTAATATAAGGACCATAGAACAGTGCCACATTTAACACTAATATAAGGACCACAGAACAATGCTACATTTAACACTAACATAAGGACCATAGAACAATGCTACATTTAACACTAACATAAGGACCATAGAACAATGCTACATTTAACACTAATATGAGGACCATAGAACAATGCTACATTTAACACTAATATGAGGACCATAGATGCTACAATGAGTTGATTCACTGATGTGATAAGAGTTGATGTCACTGATGTAATAAGAGTTCATATTGCTGATATGATAAGATTTTATGTTGCTGATGTGATAATAGTTGATGTCAATGATGTGATAAGAGTTGATGTTGCTGATATGATAAGAATTGATGTTGCTGATGTGATAATAGTTGATGTCACTGATATGAGAGGAAATGATGTCATTAATTTGATAAGAGTTAATTTCACTGATATGAGAGGAGATGATGTCATTAATTTGATAAGAGTTAATTTCACTGATATGAGAGGAGATGATATCATTAATTTGATAAGAGTTAATTTCACTGATATGAGAGGAAATGATGTCATTAATTTGATAAGAGTTAATTTCACTGATATGAGAGGAGATGATGTCATTAATTTGATAAGAGTTAATTTCACTGATATGAGAGGAGATGATGTCATTAATTTGATAAGAGTTAATTTCACTGATATGAGAGGAGATGATGTCATTAATTTGATAAGAGTTAATTTCACTGATATGAGAGGAGATGATGTCATTAATTTGATAAGAGTTAATTTCACTGATATGAGAGGAGATGATGTCATTAATTTGATAAGAGTTAATTTCACTGATATGAGAGGAGATGATGTCATTAATTTGATAAGAGTTAATTTCACTGATATGAGAGGAGATGATGTCATTAATTTGATAAGAGTTAATTTCACTGATGTGAGAGGAGATGATGTCATTAATTTGATAAGAGTTAATTTCACTGATGTGAGAGGAGATGATGTTATTGATGTGGCAAGAGTTGATTTCCTTATTGCATAGCCTTCTCTGCTGCCCATGTTTGGGCTCTTTAGTCTATCTACTATCCATGCTATTCATAGTTCTCCTCCACTAGTCCTCACTGAGACACTTCGGGGTTCTCCTATAACCCTTTTTTTATGTGCTACTTATCCCTCATATGTTTTTATTGTACCCCACTCTCAGACATCTCACTCTTCCGCCTTTTGAGTACCTGTTAGTCTACTGTTCTATTCATTCTCCTTTGTGTTTGCACACTGACCCCGGTGTGAACTCTTCTGGTTACGTGTGCGTTATGCGTACATTTCTACACATATATGATTGTCCCCGTATGGGTGTGCACAATTTTGTATGTGTTCATATGTATTGGCATTGGTATATATATATATATATATATATATATATATATATATATATATATATATGTAGATATGTATAGGTATGTGCATATTTGTTTGTACGTATATATATGTATACACACATCTGTGTGTGTGTGTTTACATGTACTTATGGGTCCTTAGATACTTTTAGACATTGTCAGTGTCTTTGCAGTCGAGATAACCTAGACAACGTTCTCCATACTCGCGTATTTTTAGAACCCTTCACACGGTCCTAACCAGCAGGGTATAATTACAGCTATACCTGTGTGTGTGTGACTATCTCTTTCCCGTTCTGACCACGGTCCATGACACAGGAAAGTCATTTTTCTTTTCTTTAACCAATTTCAATGATTTTGTTTTGGATGTTTCGTTAGTAGTTAGCTATGTATGATTAGTTTTATTTACTTACATATGTTATTTGTTTGTTCCTGCTGAAGGCCTATTGAGCCGAAACGTCATTCAAATCTGCGTTGTCAACCAATAACGTAAAGCTTTTAGCATAGCATTTTTTCTATTTTATTTTTTAAATTCTCCCCCTATGGACAAGAATATAAAGGAAAGTGATAGTCACCTCGTGTTGGGGCCTGTTGATTTTTGACAAATTGGTGTGACTCTAGAAGCCTGATTTAGCGGGAATGTGTTGTTGCGGTGAGAGATGACAGAAAACGGTGAGAAAAGAGCGAGGGTAGAGGTCGCGGGGCAGGTCTGTTTGCTGAGACTAGATTTATTACTCCAGCTCCTTGACAGGGGAGCCAGGCCACGTGACTTTGAATAAATTGAAGCCCGCGAGTACATCACTTGTTGGCACGTTGGCTAAATGCTGGCGTCTACCTGTCAGTTCTAGAGGTGGGGTGACAAGTGAGGTGTCACGTGTCCCGGCCCTCTGAAGTCAAGGTAGCCTAGGTGCAGTGGGAGGAGATTCATCTCCAGATTTCTTTGAAGGCCACACGCTTCTTCCTTCCATGGAAGACTTTTATGTCCTCCGACCGCCGATGTTCTCTCGCCGCCTAGAGGTCGACAATCTGGAGGCAAGTGTCGACAAGTTTCACATTTTGGTGGCAGAATCTGGGGTCATGTCAGCTCAGTTGGCAGTGTTCCCTAGCGTTTGGCTTCTCGTGGCAAGGCACTGTACCATTGGGTACGGGTTCGATCCTGCTTCAGACCATATATTGTTCTTTGTTTTTTTTTCTGTTGTTGATTATTTATCAATTTTGTCCGAGTGCTGTAAACATACCTCCTTCTCTGAAATGATTGGCCGTGGACCTAACACCCGTGTCATCATCATCGCTTGTCTCACAAAGAGTTGACTTCTACCACTGCTAGGCCGTGACATTCAAGTCTTTGTTGACTGCTAGGCCGTGACATTCAAGTCTTTGTTGACTGCTAGGCCGTGACATTCAAGTCTTTGTTGACTGCTAGGCCGTGACATTCAACTGTTTGTTGACTGCTAGGCCGTGACATTCAACTCTTTGTTGACTGCTAGGCCGTGACATTCAACTCTTTGTTGACTGCTAGGCCGTGACATTCAACTGTTTGTTGACTGCTAGGCCGTGACATTCAACTGTTTGTTGACTGCTAGGCCGTGACATTCAACTCTTTGTTGACTGCTAGGCCGTGACATTCAACTGTTTGTTGACTGCTAGGCCGTGACATTCAACTCTTTGTTGACTGCTAGGCCGTGACATTCAACTCTTTGTTGACTGCTAGGCCGTGACATTCAACTGTTTGTTGACTGCTAGGCCGTGACATTCAACTGTTTGTTCAAGCATCGAAAATCGTCCATCTCTCATTCCCCCTCTCTCTCTACTTTGGAACCGGATTTATTTATATCTCCTTATCTCCATCTCCATTTAATCCTAGAGTGTGTGATGTGCCTTGTCATGTAATCGAAGTCGTAAAGGTTAGGAAACTAATCGAGGGGAAATGGGTCAATGACAGGAGGGAAGGTATAACAAATAGGATACAGAGTTCGTGCACATCTCTCACAACTGGGAGAATTTAGAGGCTCAAGAGTGTCTGGCGAAATTAGCCTCAACGAACTAGAGCTAACCTAGAACCCCACCCTCCAAAAGATGATTTTAGAAATCGGCAACTCAGCCTCAGCGTGTATTGACTTCAAAGAGGTCAAGGCAAATGTACAGAATAGTGAAGCTGCAGCAAGGCTGAATGTGAAGGAAACATGAACAAGAAAATAGACAAAATGGAATGTACATCAAGTTTTAACCGTACCATTTTTCTATTTTTTCTTTTTTTTTCATTTCTCCGTGGACGTAAAAAAGGTCACACGCTGTTGTAAGAGGCGAAACGAAATCGAGCCCCACAACTGCCACTTGATAGCTCAACTCAAGCTGCGACACATCGCGAGAGGACCTCATCAAGGCCAGCTCCTTGTCGTGGGGATGGGGCTTAACAGTCACCAGGGACTGAAAACTAAGACTGGCCAGGCCTTCCTACAACCGAGCAAGACCACAGTCTGCTCTAGCAAGTTCAAGTGCTGAAGTCGGAGGCAACCAGCCAAAAGGCGCACAACAATCAGGATGCCACGCACTCAACGCATATGGAAGTATGTCTATAACCGCAAATCGATATGGCACTCGCCCTGTGATGGGCACTCAGGCAGGTGCAGCGCCGGGCCCTCAGCCTCGAAAGGGCCCAACCTCTATTACTGGATGTCCTTCTCAACCGCCCTGTGGAGTCAGGGGGCGAGAGAATAGAGCTACTGGCCAATCCAAAATAAGACCACTAAAAATAATGCACTGGAATGCTGAAGGCATCAACAGCAAAAGAGATGGGTACAGTAAAAAGATAGAATTAGAAAATATCCTGCATGAAGAACAAATAAGCATATGCTGTTTGCAGGAAACCCATCTAAACAACGACATAGCCTTGAAGATTAGGGGATACCAGTGCTACCGATCTGACAGAATAAATAGACAAAAGGGTGGAATACTGACTCTTGTAAGGAACAACATTAATGCATGTCAGATTGAAGTGTATATGGATGGGGCGGAATATCAAATACTGCGCCTCAGGACAGGAAATACAGACTTCCATCTACTTAACTACTACTGTCCGAGTGACCGCCCACTAGCACTAGACACAATTACATTAAAAGAAAGAATAATTGTATGTGGAGACTTTAACAGCCACTCACAGAGCTGGGGCTATGAACATATGGACAAGAGAGGTGAAGAGCTTGAAAATTGGCAGGATGACAATGGGCTTATACTATTAAACCAGGCAACAGATCCACCAACATTCTACTCCAGATCATGGCATACCACATCTACACCAGACCTTGCTTTCCATTCACCAGACCTGGATTGGAATATCACACGAATTGTTGGGAAACAACTTGGAGGCAGCGACCACCGACCAGTCTTTTTAGTGGTGCAAAATGAGGCCATCAGGGAGAGCAGCACTCTCTCCAGATGGAATTACAAAAAGGCAGACTGGAAAATGTATCAACACTACACCAGTGTACTGACTAAAGATATAAATACAGATAGAGACATCAACAAAATAGTTGATGAATTCAGTAGACTAATAATACAAGCTGCCAGTGAAACAATACCTAGAGGGGCACGGAAACACTACAAACCATACTGGAGTAGTGAACTAGAGGAACTGCACAATGACATGGAAACATCTCGAAAGCAAGCAGAAAATAACCCTTGCCAAGAACACCACAACAACTACCAGCATGCTAAAGCCAAATTTCAACAGGCTAAACTACAAGCCAGACGGAGAAGCTGGAAAGAGAAAACAGAGTCCTTGAATCTTGAACGAGACACAAGAAAAGTGTGGAAGCTTGTAAAACAGCTGAATGATGAGGGTACAGAAAGGAACACCAAAATTACACTGAAGAAGGATGGAAACATTCTAACAGGTAAACATGCAGCAAATTACTTTGCAGACTCCTTTGCAAATGACAATAATATTGAAATTAGCCTAGAAAAACGACAAGAGACCCGTCTAAAACAACAAAATGCAAGACAAGAAGAGACCACACATGAAGTCATGGAAACACCCATTACACAAAGAGAGCTAGAGCTGGCAATATCCAAATTAAAAATGAAAAAGTCACCAGGCAATGATGGAGTGTCCAATGAAATGATTAAGAACTTGGGAACTGCAGCTAAAGCAAAACTACTGCAGATCTACAACATTTGCTGGATCACAGGTAGAGTGCCACAGGCATGGAGAGAAGCAATTATGATACCATTACTAAAGCCAGGAAAAGATAGTTCAATGACATCCAGCTATAGACCAATCAGCCTTACAAGCTGTTTGTGTAAAACAATGGAACGTATAATCAATCTCAGACTGCAGTGGTACCTGGAAAGTGAAAATCTCCTTGTCCCACAACAAGCAGGCTTTAGACAGTGTTACTCTACCGAAGATCAAGCAACCTATCTTTCCCAGGAAATCGAAGATGCGTTTCAAGAAAAGAAACTGGTACTAGCAGCATGGATAGACCTAAAGAAAGCATTTGATAAGGTATGGAAGGAAGGGCTTCTGAAGAAACTGAGAAATTATGGAGTAAATGGCAGGATGTACAAATGGGTCAAAGCATACCTGCATAACAGGAGAGCCAGAGTGCAACTGGATGGTCTTAAGAGTAAGAAGGTCTTATTGCGCCAGGGCGTTCCACAAGGAGGGGTACTATCTCCAACACTTTTTCTGATCTACATCAATGACCTAGTTACTGAACTACCACATGGCATCAAAGTGGCAATGTATGCAGATGACTTGGTAATGTGGTGCACAGAGGAGTATGCAACAGTGGCCTCCAAATTGCTACAAAGAGCTATGAATGCACTGAATTCATGGACAAATAGATGGTGTATCAGCATCAATACAGACAAATGCAGTACTACACTTTTCACACTCTCCCCAAAACAAAAAGCAGGAGCCATCTACATAAACAATGAGCCTGTGAAAGAAGACATACAAGCTACATATCTCGGAGTTACATTTGATAACAAACTATCTTGGAAACAGCAGATAAATAAGGCAACCCAAAAAGCAAGGAGAAAATTGGCTATTCTAAGAAAGTTGTGTGGAACCACATGGGGTGCGAGTGGGAAAATACTCAGTAAAGTTTACCAACAGAGTATACGCCCACATTTAGAATATGGATCATCCGCATGGTGCTCAGCATCAAACACCACATTGCAAGAACTGGATAAAGTACAAAACCAGGCACTTAGGGTCATCACAGGAGCAATGAAATCAACACCAATATTGGAGATGGAGAAATTGTGGAGGATACCAGCACTGAGAGAACGGAGGGACACAAAGGTGCTGATACAGGCAGAAAAATGTGTATGCATGCCGAGACATCCAATGAAGGACAGATTCCAAAATCTTGCATTGGGACGACTTAAGAGAAGCAGCTTTATCCACCAAGCCAAGCGTATTAGTAGACAAACACCAGACATGCCAAGAGTTGTTAAACCCCTTCTGCCCATACCAGAACAGACTCCCTGGACAGATGAATCAGGATTATCAGTTCAAATACGGACAGAAGTGAAAGGAATAGTTGACAAAGAGGAACAAAATAGTCTACAGCGAAAAACAATAGCTCTCAGTTTCCTGGATGAAGAATACCCACAAGACCTATGGGTTCGTGTGTACACAGATGGATCAGCACAGAATGCAGTAAAGAATGGGGGAGCAGGTGCATATATAGAGTACCCAAATAACACTAGGGATATGGATAAAATAGCAACAGGGAAATATTGTCACAATTATGATGCAGAAATACAAGCAATAAAGTTGGCAATAGAAAAACTGCTGAACAGTAATCTTAGCCCACAGCCTGTAGTGTTTTTGACAGATGCAAGATCAGTACTCCAGGCACTACAATCCAGAAAATTACCCCATCTGCAGACCTTATTGACTGAACTCTGCAAGCACCACAGGGTTGCCCTGCAGTGGATCCCGTCTCACTGTGGAATACCAGGAAATGAGAAAGCAGATCAGTTGGCAAAGGAAGGTTCAACAGGCACACAACTAGATACACCAGTTACATACCATCATAAGAAACAGATAATCAAATCAATCAGAGGACCACAAGCCCCAAATCAGGATGCCTTTCATAATATGAATAGATATGAACAAGTTATCATTATACGCCTCAGAACAGGAAACAATCGACTCCATAGTCACATGTATACAAAATTCAAGATCGGCACATCAACTACTTGTACATGTGGACAGGCACCCCAGACTGCTGAACACATACTTCAAGACTGCACTGAATATAGTAGACTGAGGAAAATCCATTGGCCCATAGATACAACACTACAGACAAAACTATATGGGCCACTGCAAGAATTACAAAAGACAGTAAAATTTATACAGGAAACGACATTGCAGATATAGACAATACTTCAGGCGAACGAAAGATAGATAGATCGCGAGAGGACCTCCTTTTTAGTGGCAAGAGGAAAACAAAATAAACTTCCAGATCGGTAGTAAAGTAGCCGGATCAAACATTTGCCATATTTGTTTTCTGAATTAGACGGAAATGAGTTTACAGTCTACGAGTAATTTGATGGGAGGAAGCAAGACAAAACGGGGACTAAGGGTTGTATCATCGCGACCAGTCAGCGCTGAGGAGCTCGTTGTGAGGTCCTGACAACAAAGACAAGTCCAAGCTGATGTAGCAATATAGCCAAGACTGTCATTGTCGCATCACAGACAGATGTTAGTGCAGGATATTCATCGCCCACGCCTGTAGGCATGACACGTGATTATCTCTACAATCATAGTTAATAATAATGACTTTAATAGCTTTAATGGTGGCCATTATTGTGTCTTCTAACACTGTTCGTCGACCTTGCTCACAACATTGATTCCTCGGCTGCTGCATCCTCGTCTCCTCTATGACGTACATGTCTCCCTCCAGTCCTGACAATAAGAAATGTCCTACTCCCTTTTATTGCTCCCTCTCTTTGTTATTGCCAATATTTATTGTACTCACCACATATCTCACTGGAGAGGATGAGTTGACTGTAGTCTCTCTTTCTCTTGTTTACTTCATTAGTTGTCAAAGTTGTGGAGGCTTCCATGCTGGCATTGATGTGTGCTATCTGATTTGTACAATGATGTGATTGTCATTGTGCTGACCACTGCAGCGTCAGTCTCTTGTTAAAGTGACATGACTTATTTGTATGTTTCTTCTGTGACTCTTGTTGATAGTGTTTCTCTTGTTGATAGTGATTCTCTTGTTGAAAGTGTTTCTCTTGTTGAAAGTGTTTCTCTTGTTGATAGTGTTTCTCTTGTTGATAGTGTTTCATTTGTTGAAAGTGTTTTTCATGTTGATAGTGTTTCTCTTGTTGATAGTGTTTCACTTGTTGAAAATGTTTCTCTTTTGAAAGTGTTTCTCTTGTTATAGTTTTTTTTTTCTGTTTGATAGTGTCGCTCTTATTGATATCATTTCTCCCATTGACGGTACCATGCTAAGGGGCAGATCTGAACTAAGATATCAACATGGAGACATCTGCTCCTTTTCTCTAGTGTTTAGTGTTCCGTCATCCGTAGACATTGCCGTTTCTTTTGTAATGTACATACATTTCCGTGCCGTCATCTGTAGACATTTCCGTGCCGTCATCTGTAGACATTTCCGTGCCGCCATCTGTAGACATTCCCGTGCCGTCATCTGTAGACATTCCCGTGCCGTCATCTGTAGACATTGCCGTGCCGTCATCTGTAGACATTCCCGTGCCGTCATCTGTAGACATTCCCGTGCCGTCATCTGTAGACATTGCCGTGCCGTCATCTGTAGACATTGCCGTGCCGTCATCTGTAGACATTGCCGTGCCGTCATCTGTAGACACTGTCGTATTTAAATGTCGCGATCTCTATGTAGTCAACCTTAAATTTAGTCTTCTATAAATGTGGGCACTTGTAAACATAATCATTAGTAGTGATCATTGCTTTCATTATCATCTGTAATACTGTCAGCATCGTCAATAGCGAACACTGTATTTCAACATCGTAATTTGTAGTCGTAGTAATGTGCAGACATTGCCATTTGTAGTCTTTGCCATTTGCATGTCATTTCTTGGAACTATCTTTTCTTGGAACTGTCATTTCTTGGAACTGCCTTTTCTTGGAACTGTCATTTGTTGACTCTTTTATGTGTAACACAAACACATAAACGCCATAAGAATATCACATATACAAAACAAAAACAACATAAGAGCGTCACATAATATAAAAAATAACCAACATAAGAACTTATCGTTACACAAAATATAAACAACATAGCACCACATAATATGTTGTTGTTGTTGCTGTTATGGATCCAGCGACCTTTGAGCTGATGCCCTTAGGCCAAATGCCAGTTAACACCACATATAATAAAACATAAACAACTTAAGAACAACACAATATATAAAACATAAACAACATAAGAACACCACAATATATAAAACATAAACAACATAAGAACAACACAAGTTATAAAACATAAACAACATAAGAACACCACAATATATAAAACATAAACAACATAAGAACACCACAATATATAAAACATAAACAACATAAGAACACAATATATAAAACATAAACAACATAAGAACAGCACAGTATATAACACATAAACAACATAAGAGCACCACAATATATAAAACATAAACAACATAAGAACACCACAATATATAAAACATAAACAACATAAGAACAGCACAATATATAAAACATAAACAACATAAGAGCACCACAATATATAAAACATAAACAACATAAGAGCACCACAATATATAAAACATAAACAACATAAGAACAGCACAGTATATAAAACATAAGTGGAGACAGCAAAGGTCAGGCTGTGAGCGAGCAGAATTTCCTGACAGAAATGTCCCAGCAGCGCTTGCTTCTACTGCCTGGAACGTTGCCCGTTTGACATCACTTAAGAGCAGACCTAATTAGGCAACTGTGACCCGCCTACTGAGTGTAATAGCTGACCACACCTCTCCCAAACCATTTCTTTGTGTCCTCTATCACAATTCAGAGCCGTGTCGATGAGAACGTAGATGTTATTTTCATCATGTCTGTTCTGCCGCCTCGATAATGCCGGCTAATAAATCAACTCCTCTGCAACTTGTCATATTATTTATTTGTCTCTTGTTATTGTTCATCACTATATGTTTGCTAAAGAACTCATTCAATGTATTTTTTTTTATCTATTCGTCATTAAGTTGTGTATATCTCAATGTTTTATTTGTAGATAAAGTTTAGTGATGCGGATGTTGTTTTTGCCCTTGTGGTCTGAGGCATTGAAATGAGGAAACGACATCCGTATCACTGGTATTGTCCTTTTGCGACCGCAGCCTTGGAGAAAATCCTTATAGTCCAATTGGGTTCGATGACTCCACGAGGCATGAATATGTCACACTCATACACATAGTTTCCCCGTAGCTGCTCCTTCTCTTCAGTTCCCTAATGCATATTCAACTCTTTTGCTCGTATATATGAGTACATTCGTATATGCACATGCTATGGTATTCACAGTTCTCCTCTACTAGATCACACTGCAACACTTCGGCATTCCCTTTTTGTCTTGTGTCTGGGCTGATTACCTTTGTGCAAGGCGATACCCTTTCCACCTGCACTATACAGTACCTTACCTTTTACATGTTCTAAGTAAACACCACTCTGAGACATCTCATCCTTTCCCCTGTATTCTTCTGGTCTATTCATTGTGCTTTGTGTACGCACACGGACCTAGGTGTGGACACTTCTGGATATGTGTGCTGTATGCGCAGTTTCTCACAAACATGTGTACGCACACGGACCTAGGTGTGGACACTTCTGGATATGTGTGCTGTATGCGCAGTTTCTCACAAACATGTGTACGCACACGGACCTAGGTGTGGACACTTCTGGATATGTGTGCTGTATGCGCAGTTTCTTACAAACATGTGTACGCACACGGACCTAGGTGTGGACACTTCTGGATATGTGTGCTGTATGCGCAGTTTCTTACAAACATGTGTACGCACACGGACCTAGATATATACAACCCAAGCCAAGTATGGTAGCCACTAAATGTTGCCTCTCTGTAGGGACTGTCCATTACTACAGTCAAATGCTTGCCCTGAAGCAAACGTCTCGGGACAAGGTGCAGCAGATGAGACTTTCTAGGAGAAGAGAGTGGAGAGCTTCAGTGAGAACATCCACAGACACTTACCAATCATAAAGGAAATAAATGATTGTCCCTTTTAATTCAAAGGCACCAAACGAGCTGGCTTTTAATTTATACATTTATTTATGTTGTACACATTTTTGTCTTCAGAGTTGCCCATTTCATTATTTGAGTCGATTTTATTCTCACTTTCAAGAAGAAATGGTAGCAATCTCATCAACCGACCTAAACGTGGGTACTGTCTATGAGTAGCTGGCAATGATGATAAGTGTGAGCAGCTCTTTTCTCCTTGTTTTAGCTATCCTGCCAAAGCAGGTCTTGTTTATGTTCACAATCATCAGTCTAAAGCTGAACCATTATAATGGAACGTTGCTTGCGCGATCATTTCTTGCCCGTTCCTTCTCTCTCTCTTCATGTTACATCTTTTATCCGACATCCAATCCGTTATGCGACTCCCCCGCCAGTTTCAATCCAAATCGTTGTTTAACTCCCGTGTGGAGAATAGTCACATTTCCACTTTCATCATGTTTTTGTTTTTAGTCATATATGGGTGTTCTCTTGTAGCAACTTTTGATAAAGATCTACAGTTGAAAGTAGTGTTCTGTTTCTGCTGTTAGTTGCAAGCTGCTCAACTTGTTCTGTTTCTGCTGTTAGTTGCAAGCTGCTCAACTTGTTCTGTTTCTGCTGTTAGTTGCAAGCTACTCAACTTGTTCTGTTTCTGCTGTTAGTTGCAAGCTACTCAACTTGTTCTGTTTCTGCTGTTAGTTGCAAGCTGCTCAACTTGTTCTGTTCATTTCGTGAGTAGGAGCGCAAGAGAAGAGACAGAAGCTCACTCGAGGGGCCGTTATCAGTGGGCAGGTGCCGCATGCCGACACGGAGATGACAGGAAGGCGGTGTTATCTGGCAAGAACTGGCTTCTGCTTGTGAGATAGCTGTGCCACTTCCACGAATTCTGCGTTTAATCTGGCACTTTTAGCTCGGTTATTTATCATCGACGACGACAGAGATCTCCCTGAAGTTTGAGCTGCCATCTATCCTCCTTATCTGGCCACTCTCTGCATGTCCGCTGTTATTTCAACCCATAACTTATTCCTGGGGCAAGTCTTCGACATTTCATCACTTCTCTTATTGGCTGATGTTTCGCTTCAGCTTCAACGGAATTCAATTTCCCCTTCACATTTCTGGCGAATATAATCTATTCATTTATCAGCTGACACAAGATCTGTTCTTACCGCTGTCGGTGGTTGTGGACGGGGGAGCAACCAGCGGACCTACAACTTGAGTAATGACCATTTGTCCTCCTCCAGTGGACGAGGGAGCAACCAGCGGGCCTACAACTTGAGTAATGACCATTTGTCCTCCTCCAGTGGACGAGGGAGCAACCAGCGGACCTACAACTTGAGTAATGACCATTTGTCCTCCTCCAGTGGACGAGGGAGCAACCAGCGGACCTACAACTTGAGTAATGACCATTTGTCCTCCTCCAGTGGACGAGGGAGCAACCAGCGGGCCTACAACTTGAGTAATGACCATTTGTCCTCCTCCACGTAAGAGCCATCTAGGATTAACGTGGTGACACTGACAATAAACTGAAGTCCTTGTTGACAGGTTCTCATGTTTCTTTGCCTGGACTTCCCTTCAGTCAGTCTTGACACTCACAACCCTTTTGTCGCAATATCATTTTCTTATGCTCTGTCTATAATATATTCTATGTGATTGACATATCTATGTGGGCAGCTCTCGATATATAAATATATTTGCTATGTAACCGACATAGACCGACTTGTGGGCAGCTCGAACCACATGCCAGCCCCAGCTCAACAATGATCAGCACAGCAGCGGCCTGTAATTCCCTCTCCCACATCTGGACGAGAGTTGCTGTCTATCAAAACATGAACGAATTAGTGTGAGGTTCAATGGATCGTGCCTTGCCAAAACGTAAGCAGAACACACATGACAGCAGCTGGTGCTCTTTTCTGTGCGTTTCTTCACCCCTTCTTTCAGTTTCCACGTGGAGTCCAAAACAAGAACCAGTTTGGAACATCCGTTGAACTGTTGTTAAAGTGCATATAAGCAACAGTAAAGAGAAACAAACAAAAGTCTAAATCATCAACAGTACCACTAGATCATCATCATCAAGTACCGGGCCTGCTGGCGTAGATATAAAGCTTTAAAATTTAAAAATATTAAAGATACCTACACAATAGAAGTAAAGAACACATACCAGAAGCTGCTGGAAGAAGGAATGGAGCAAGACACAAGAAACAATCCTGATGAAAAAGTCACAACCAAATGGCAATGCATGAAGAAAAGCACACAAGGGACTTGCGACACCTTACCCAAAAAAAGAAAAGAACAAAAAACAATAGTGAATAATTAACACCATCTTAGAAAAATTTGACAAAAGAAAAAAAGAGACAAGCTAATAACACTGCCTATACAATAAAATAGATAATGAAATACGCAAAATGGGCAAAAAGACAAAAGAAGACTGGTTCAGCCAAAAATGTATAGAAATAGAAACTATGGAAAGCAAACAAGACGTAAGAGGAATGCACACAGAAATAAAGAGAATGACTAAATAAACATTTTAAAAAAGCTACATAAAGCGGATGCAAATGCTAACAGACAATAAAGATATAATAGATTGATGACAGGAATATATAACAGAACTATTTCAGGATCAAAGGGACAAGAAACCAAATCTAAAATGTACATTAGGCTATAAAATCTTAAAATCTGAGGTGGGAAAAGCTATAACAACAATGAAAAAGGAAAAAGCAGTAGGACCTGACAGCATACAGATAGAGATGACACAGGCACTAGAAGATTTTGGCATTGAAGTGATTACAGACATATGCAACGACATACGAGTATACCACACAGGATACATACCAAATGAACTAAAAACATCAACTTTCATTGCATTGTCTAAAAGGAATCATCGTTATCATCAAGGGCATCTACCGGGCCTGCTGGCGTAGGTGATCATATCTCTCCACAACTTTCGATCTCGGCAGCTATTTATTATTTCTTATTTGTTGACCTTTTGCCAAGCCATTCTCTTAAACTGTTTAGTATTTTTTTCTATTTGCTTCCCTCTATCCCTTCGTCCCACAATTTTCCCAGTTGTTACAATATATTCCAGTTGTTCTCTTCTCATTACATGGCCAAAAAATGATGTTTGTTTCTTCCTAATATTGGAAATTAACTCTCTTTTTGTTTTGACCTCTCTCAGAACGTTTTCATTACTCTTCTTAGCTGTCCATGGTATTCTCAACATTCTTCTGTAAAACCACATTTCTACAGACTCCAGTGATTTTGGTGTCTGTTGTCCTATTGTCCATGATTCGCACCCATATGTTAAGACTGGTTCTACGTAACATTTAAGAACTCTTTTTCTTGTTTCTATTGTCAAAAATGGATTCTTCCTTATTTTTTTGGAAAGCTGCTTTTGCCTGAGCCATTCTGCATCTCACCTCTTTTGTACATCTTCCGTCTGAGGTTAACAAAGTTCCCAAATATTTAAATGCATTTACCTGTTTTAATATTGTTCCAGTCGTCTTTATTTTGCACTGATGTGATGTCTTTTTCTTTGTTGTTACCATTACCTCTGTCTTTTTTGCTATTAAGGCTGAGTCCTTTATTTTTGCTTTCTTTCACTCTAATGTCCAACATTTCTTGTAACTCATTTTCACTCTTAGCGATTAAGACTGTATCATCAGCATACCTTAGATTATTTATATTAAACAAGGAATGGTGCAGTTGAATCATCATGTACCGTACTGGTTGGCGTTGGCGATCATGTCCTTCCACAATTTACTATCCACAGTGCATCGTATGAGTTCTGTTGTTGACTGTTTTCCATGCCATGACACCAAGCTATCCAGTATTTTCTCTCTTTGTCGTCCGCGATCTCTCTTTCCTTTTATTTTGCCAGTTGTGACCAAGTATTCCAATTTTCCTCTTCTCATGATGTGCCCCAAAATTGTTGATTGCTTCTTTATGATGTTTTTTAAGAGCTCCCTTTTTGTGTTGGCCTCTTTGAAAACTTTCTCATTGGTCTTTTTAGCTGTCCAGGGAACTTTCAACATTCTTCTGAGAAATCCCATCTCTGTGGCCTCTAATCGTCTTTTTATTTGTTTGTCTATTGTCCATGATTCGCTTCCATAGGTCAGAACTGGTTCTATATAGCATCAATGAACTCTCTTTCTCATTTCTATTGACATTAATTATATTGCAGTGACTTTAGAACAATAAGCCTAATGAGCCATGTTACAAAAATCTTGCTAAAAGTTATACAAGGAAGGATTCAGAATAAAATCAATACTGAATTAGATGAGCAGCAATTTGTATTTAGAAAAAATAGTGGGACAAGAGAAGCCATATTCTGCATGAGAACATTAATCGAAAAGTACACAGAAGTAAACAAACCAATATATGCCTGCTTCATAGGCTACACCAAAGCTTTTGATAGAGTTGACCACAAACAACTTATAGAATGCCTAAAAGAGATACATCTAGATGACATGGACATACGACTAATATGTAATCTATACTGGGAGCAAATAGCAATTATAAAATATAACAAAGAGTTCTCTACACCCATTGCTATAAAAAGAGGAGTAAGACAGGGATGCATCCTATCACCAAGCTTGTTCAATCTATACACTGAGCAAATCTTTAAAAGCATCTCAGAGATGCCAGGCCTAAACATTAATGGAAAGATAATCAATAACCTAAGATATGCTGATGATACTGTACTCATCATCATCATCGAGTGCCTTCTCCGCAACGAAGGTTGGCTACCATGGAGCGCCATTCTGCTCTGTCTCTTGCTTTGATAGTGCAGGTTGTCATAGGCTGATTTGTCCATCTTTTGATGTTACTCGTCCATGTTAGTCTTGGTCTGCCTCTGCCTCTTTTACCTTGTATTTTCCCCTCCAGGATTACTTTTAATCGGCTGTTATGTCTTTTAACATGGCCCAAAATCCTTGATATAGAGTCCTAACAATCCAAGTACATATTTTAAGATCTTTCCTCCGACATAAGTTGGAATTCCTCTCCATGGCTTCCTCTGGACTAGCACGTGATGAGGCTCCAATCTCTTTCACGATTGTCTGCCATATTCACCTTTACTGTCCTACTAGCAGAAAATCCTAAAGACCTACAACAATTACTTAATGAAATAAACACGACAAGCAAAAATATGGACTAGATATGAATATCAAAAAGACTAAAACTATGATCATAAACAAAGAAAATTCTCAAACCCACAAGTAGATATCAAAATAGAAGGAATAGACCTGGAGACAGTTCAGAACTACAACTACCTTGGACATACTATAACCAGTGATGGAAAATGTACAACTGAAATAAACAAAAGAATAGGAATGGCAAAAAGTAATTTTAATGTCATGAAGAATATACTAACATCAAAACAAATAACACCAGGGCTAAAACTATAAATAGCAAAATGTTACATCTTCTCAACATTCTTATATGGTGCAAAAACATGGACATTAGACAAGAAAACAGAACATAAAATTGAAGCCTTTGAAATGTGGATATATAGAAGAATAGGCAGAATTGGATGGAAGGAAAAGAAGACAAACGATGAAGTCTTAAAACAACTAAAAATGAAATGAGAACTACTAAACACAATTCAAACAAGACAAATGCGATTTTTTGGGCCATGTTAAAAGACACAATAGCCTACTAAAAGTAATCCTGGAGGGGAAAATACAAGGTAAACGAGGCAGAGGCAGACCAAGACTAACACGGACGAGTAACATGAAATGATGGACAATTAAGCCTATGACTACCTGTACCATCAAAGCAAGAGACAGGGCAGAATGACGCTCCATGTTACCCAACCTTCGTTGCGGAAATAGCACTTGATGATAGTGATGAAGCTACAGTATGTTACTTTAATTCTGCTACACTTAAAATTTGTTTTCTTATTTGAAAGAGTTCCTCACTTGTGTTCTTGTGGCACGATACAGAATGCCCTGACGAGAGAGAGAGACAGAGATTGAGAGATAATGAGAGTGAAATAATAACAGTGATGGGAGAAAAGGCAAATCGAAGGAAAGAAGGACGGTGGTGATGAATAGTGAAAAGGAAAGAAGAAAGAAATTCAAATATAAAGTGATGGATGATGCTAAGTAATGATGAGAGAGAGGTATAGGGATGAACAAGTGAAGAAAAAAAATCAATTGAGGTCGAGTGGAAGCAGGTAAAAAAAGGAAGAAATGTAGGATGATGAAAGGAACGATAAGAGAAGAGATAAGAGAATGTTTCCTTCTAGAACGACAGGCTTCGTGTTCCTGGACCTGTGCCTACTCTCCGGCCGCCATCAGCCGCCCAGCACCCCAGTGATGACTCCCCGAGACACTCCCCTCGTCCGGGCCATCAATTCCTCAAAGTCTGCCACCTCCCTACCCACAACGATTTCTATGCAAATGAGGACCGGACTCCCGGGGACGGCGTCTTTATCTGGAACATGGAGGCGAATGGGACGGTCGTAAATAGAAGCGATTTATGTGACCCCGTGCCTTTGTCGTTGAATTGTCTGACATGCCTGGGGTGTGAGTGCCTGAGCTTGACAACTGAGCTAACCGGAAGGGAGTAGCTCGCTCGAGCCCGTGCTCCAGGCACAGCGGGTTGCCAGTGATATTTTGGTTATAATTGTGTTACTCTTTGTTTCAGCCACATTATGGTGAGTTCATTGTTTGCGGCACAACAATTAGCAAAGTTATTCTCTCTCATTTGTCAATGGGAAACAATTTCTGCTGCAACAAGAAACGATATCATAGATAAGAGGTCACATTTATTATCATAAGCACTTCTGTGTGTTCTGCACTCTTTGATACCTTACAGCGTCGAGGGAGTATGGAGTGCTCTGGGTTTTGCCACTAGA
The DNA here is from genome assembly GCA_032433765.1 of Megaustenia siamemsis. NCBI lineage: Eukaryota > Metazoa > Mollusca > Gastropoda > Stylommatophora > Ariophantidae > Megaustenia > Megaustenia siamemsis. The sequence continues at coordinate 41,788,495 of JAVIAB010000159.1, read as the reverse complement.
GTTATTTCCTTGTTGGACAATAGAGGTGATAGCTGTCCAATGATTTGACAAGCTTTGATGCATCTTGATTCTATCTCTGCTGTTTGTGAATTATCGTTTAACACTAAACTTCCTAGGTATTTGAATTCCTCTACTTGTTTTAGTTGCCTGCCTTCTATAGTTGTGTTGATGTTCTGTTTATTTTTTGCGACATTCGTGACTTCTGTTTTGTTGATGTTTATTTTCATGTTGTATTTTCTGCCTGTGTTGTTGAGTCTATTTAAGTGTTCCTTTAGGTCTTCTATTGTTTCATGTATTAGTGCCTGGATCGTCTGCAAATAAAAGCACGTTGACCTCCTCTGTCTCTGATGGGTTGGCTAGCTTGCGTCTATGGTCCATGTACAGTAGGGGGTTTGTTGTTGCGTTCTGTTAACTTCTCCCGTAGCGTGGTGAACGTGTCACGTGGCCAGGCCATTGAATTTGGCTGTTTTTATGTGGCCAACATAACAATATGGGGATTTGTCGACTGCAGTGAATGACAAGAATAGAATAGAATGGCAATGGTGTGTGTTATTATTACAGACAGTGGCCAGTCAAAAGAGGGTTGTGTGTTATGTGTTGTGTGCTATGTGTTGTGTGTTATATGTTGTGTGTTATGTGGTATACTAGAGATTACAGGCTGCCGTACACATACTGGAATATTTGATCAACCAAGCGGTACGCGTAACGCATCCATTGGCTGAGTGATGAACCAATGAGACAACAGATTTGGTGGCACTCTTCACGTTTCTCTATGTGACCAGTAAACCATCAGAGAAAGTACACGATAGGAAGCTATAGAGACACGCTTGTTGATAAAAATGTGTGCAACGTTAAATGGGCAGCTAACAATGAGTGGTGTATTACAGCCAAATACACAGTAAAGATAGCACAAATAACAACAATAAAATAAATATAAAGAAAACAAAGTAAAGAAAACCAGGTAGACAATACATTTGAAAAGATCTGCACATGGCAGTGATCAGAGAATGGAGAGATAGGGGGGGGGGGGGTGTCACGGTGGCTGGCAAAGTTCGTTCAAGTAGAGCAGCTGTCAAGTATCACGTGATCGAGTTGTTGGCCAGTAGCACATGATGACGTAACACGCCCTGTATACCTCCGCGTCTTCACAAACTAGCACGTTCTTCATTTACGATGGGAATGCTTCTGTTTTTAAAACCATCAAGGTCATTGCGTTTGTTTTCGCTTCCACAAATCATTTCTTTTCTTAAACTGCCGTTCAAATCTCATGAGAACTTTGTGTGCTTTTGTTGCATAGAAAATATCATTTTACTCGTTTCAAGAAACTCTCCTTCACCCCACTACCGTTCTGTGTTCTTTTATTTTCTACAATATTTTTTTTATCAAGTTGTAACTTAATGACGTTCCCTTCAGACACTGAAGCTGTTCTACTTGTGTCGACCAGCTGTACGTGTGCAGTCTTGAGCAGCCGTCACGTTATTGCCGACTTGTCCCAATCAGATGTCACAAGCGCCAACCTCCACTCTAGTAACTGACGCCATCTTTACCCTCTCGTGGCCTCTCTGCCAGCTCGCAGAGACAGGCTGCTTCCGGTCCGTGATGGGTCGACAAGCCAGAAATTAGAGAGAATTCCTGGCTGTCATCCACAGAACATGTCAGAATGGCGACCAGAGAATGTTTGCCTGGCTAGAGCTAGCTCGGCCACTATTGCATTGTTGCTTGCAGTTGAAATAACCTGAGCAGTTCTGTTGTTTGAAGCAGACATTATTTACTCTTTTAATGAAACGGTGTTGGAAAGGCTTACGTATTGTCGATAGTATTACAGTGATCCCTTTTTACTCACCCCCCCCACCCCCAACACACACACACACACATCTCATATCCGTTTAAAAAAAAAATAAATAAATCTCGTAACTGAAATAGCGAGAATGTTACCTTGGCTTGTAGAGCAACTTGTGAGGCCTGACAGTTTGCTTGTGAAAAGCACTCGCCACTTATCAAGAAATGAAAGTTGGAACGCCGCGTATAACAGCGGTTGTTTGCAAAAACTGCTATGGTCTAACCAGTCACCAGCTACTATTGGGACCAGAGTTCTCACTCAAGAAATGTCGTTACCGCAGCAACGTTCGTGCTGAAGATGACGTCGGTCAGTGACTCCTGGCCATCGCTGCAACGTTCGTGCTGAAGATGACGTCGGTCAGTGACTCCTGGCCATCGCTGCAACGTTCGTGCTGAAAGTGAGTCCGTGATTTGAGCTCATCGTTACAACGTATGAAATAATCTATCCCATGTGTGAAAGTGTGAAATAATCTATCCCATGTGTGAAAGTGTGAAAGTCTATCCCGTGTGTGAAGGTGTGAAATAATCTATCCCATGCGTGAAAGTGTGAAAGTCTATCCCGTGTGTGAAGGTGTGAAATAATCTATCCCATGTGTGAAGGTGTGAAAGTCTATCCCGTGTGTGAAGGTGTGAAATAATCTATCCCATGTGTGAAGGTGTGAAAGTCTATCCCTTGTGTGAAGGTGTGAAAGTCTATCCCATGTGGATAGGTGTGAAAGTCTATCCCGTGTGTGAAGGTGGGAAAGTCTATCCCATGTGGGAAGGTGTGAAAGTCTATCCCATGTGGGAAGGTGTGAAAGTCTATCCCATGTGGGAAGGTGTGAAAGTCTATCCCGTGTGTGAAGGTGTGAAAGTCTATCCCGGGTGTGAAAGTCTATCCCGTGTGGGAAGGTGTGAAAGTCTATCCCATGTGTGAAGGTGTGAAAGTCTATCCCGGGTGTGAAAGTCTATCCCGTGTGGGAAGGTGTGAAAGTCTATCCCATGTGTGAAGGTGTGAAAGTCTATCCCGTGTGTGAAGGTGTGAAAGTCTATCCCATGTGTGAAGGTGTGAAAGTCTATCCCGGGTGTGAAAGTCTATCCCGTGTGTGAAGGTGTGAAAGTCTATCCCGTGTGGGAAGGTGTGAAAGTCTATCCCATGTGTGAAGGTGTGAAAGTCTATCCCGTGTGTGAAGGTGTGAAAGTCTATCCCATGTGGGAAGGTGTGAAAGTCTATCCCGGGTGTGAAAGTCTATCCCGGGTGTGAAGGTGTGAAAGTCTATCCCGGGTGTGAAGGTGTGAAAGTCTATCCCGGGTGTGAAGGTGTGAAAGTCTATCCCGGGTGTGAAGGTGTGAAAGTCTGTCCCGTGTGAGAAGGTGTGAAAGTCTATCCCGGGTGTGAAGGTGTGAAAGTCTATCCCGGGTGTGAAGGTGTGAAAGTCTATCCCGGGTGTGAAGGTGTGAAAGTCTATCCCGGGTGTGAAGGTGTGAAAGTCTGTCCCGTGTGAGAAGGTGTGAAAGTCTATCCCGTGTGGAAGGTGTGAAAGTCTATCCCGTGTGGAAGGTGTGAAAGTCTATCCCGGGTGTGAAAGTCTATCCCGTGTGTGAAGGTGTGAAAGTCTATCCTGTGTGGGAAGGTGTGAAAGTCTATCCCGGGTGTGAAGGTGTGAAAGTCTATCCCGGGTGTGAAGGTGTGAAAGTCTATCCCGTGTGGGAAGGTGTGAAAGTCTATCCCGTGTGGGAAGGTGTGAAAGTCGATCCCGTGTGGGAAGGTGTGAAAGTCTATCCCGTGTGTGAAGGTGTGAAAGTCTATCCCGTGGGGGAAGGTGTGAAAGTCTATCCCGTGTGGGAAGGTGTGAAAGTCTATCCCGTGTGTGAAGGTGTGAAAGTCTATCCCATGTGGGAAGGTGTGAAAGTCTATCCCGTGTGGGAAGGTGTGAAAGTCTATCCCGGGTGTGAAAGTCTATCCCGTGTGTGAAGGTGTGAAAGTCTATCCCGGGTGTGAAAGTCTATCCCGTGTGGGAAGGTGTGAAAGTCTATCCCATGTGTGAAGGTGTGAAAGTCTATCCCGTGTGTGAAGGTGTGAAAGTCTATCCCATGTGTGAAGGTGTGAAAGTCTATCCCGGGTGTGAAAGTCTATCCCGTGTGTGAAGGTGTGAAAGTCTATCCCGTGTGGGAAGGTGTGAAAGTCTATCCCATGTGTGAAGGTGTGAAAGTCTATCCCGTGTGTGAAGGTGTGAAAGTCTATCCCATGTGGGAAGGTGTGAAAGTCTATCCCGGTGTGAAAGTCTATCCCGGGTGTGAAGGTGTGAAAGTCTATCCCGGGTGTGAAGGTGTGAAAGTCTATCCCGGGTGTGAAGGTGTGAAAGTCTATCCCGGGTGTGAAGGTGTGAAAGTCTATCCCGGGTGTGAAGGTGTGAAAGTCTATCCCGTGTGGGAAGGTGTGAAAGTCTATCCCGTGTGGAAGGTGTGAAAGTCTATCCCGTGTGGAAGGTGTGAAAGTCTATCCCGGGTGTGAAAGTCTATCCCGTGTGTGAAGGTGTGAAAGTCTATCCTGTGTGGGAAGGTGTGAAAGTCTATCCCGGGTGTGAAGGTGTGAAAGTCTATCCCGGGTGTGAAGGTGTGAAAGTCTATCCCGTGTGGGAAGGTGTGAAAGTCTATCCCGTGTGGAAGGTGTAAAAGTCTATCCCGTGTGGAAGGTGTGAAAGTCTATCCCGGGTGTGAAAGTCTATCCCGTGTGTGAAGGTGTGAAAGTCTATCCCATGTGGGAAGGTGTGAAAGTCTATCCCGTGTGGGAAGGTGTGAAAGTCTATCCCGGGTGTGAAAGTCTATCCCGTGTGTGAAGGTGTGAAAGTCTATCCCATGTGGGAAGGTGTGAAAGTCTATCCCGTGTGGGAAGGTGTGAAAGTCTATCCCGGGTGTGAAAGTGTGAAAGTCTATCCCATGTGGGAAGGTGTGAAAGTCTATCCCGTGTGTGAAGGTGTGAAAGTCTATCCCATGTGGGAAGGTGTGAAAGTCTATCCCGTGTGTGAAGGTGTGAAAGTCTATCCCATGTGGGAAGGTGTGAAAGTCTATCCCGTGTGGGAAGGTGTGAAAGTCTATCCCGGGTGTGAAAGTCTATCCCGTGTGTGAAGGTGTGAAAGTCTATCCCATGTGGGAAGGTGTGAAAGTCTATCCCGTGTGGGAAGGTGTGAAAGTCTATCCCGGGTGTGAAAGCCTACTACGTTTATCACTGCCTGACTTACCCAGCAGACATGAAATCAGTCATATCTAAAACACCAGTCAAGAATAGATTGATTGAAACTGAAGAACGGTTAGCACCAACCACGACCACACAATTAGTGGCGGCCCTTTACGGTCTCTCGGATTCTCTCACTTCCGGCTGACTCACCCCAGCCTCGCACAACTCGATACAAATAGCTTGTTCCGCAAATTGCGATTGAATTTAAATTAAAGAAGATGGCGGCCTAGTGACCTAGATTGTGCACGAGTTCCTGACCATGAACACATTTGTGGTTCACAGCTGTTGGTTTCTGTTCAAATTGTGCATTTTAATGATATAACTAGCAGTATTGTGGAATTTGTGTTGACAATTTACCCAAATGTGAAGTCACCTTTATGCTGAAGGCTGATATTTGTTGTTTCACATTCTCCATTCGTGAAACCAACATGGACAATTGTGAAGAAATGACGTTTTCTGATGAGAATCAGCGGGAAGAGATTAACGTTGATCACTTTCTAGTGCAGGATTCAGCATTTCAACATCGCGAATATGTCTAAAGGATGAGTTTTAACTCTAGAACTTGTCTGATTGTGTCATAGATTTAACTCCTTCAACTAGTCTGATTGTGTCATAGATTTAACTCCTTCAACTAGTCTGATATGTGTCATAGATTTAACTCCTTCAACTAGTCTGATTGTCTCATAGATTTAACTCCTTCAACTAGTCTGATTGTGTCATAGATTTAACTCCTTCAACTAGTCTGATATGTGTCATAGATTTAACTCCTTCAACTAGTCTGATTGTCTCATAGATTTAACTCCTTCAACTAGTCTGATTGTCTCATAGATTTAACTCCTTCAACTAGTCTGATTGTCTCATAGATTTAACTCCTTCAACTAGTCTGATTATGTCATAGATTTAACTCCTTCAACTAGTCTGATTGTCTCATAGATTTAACTCCTTCAACTAGTCTGATTGTCTCATAGATTTAACTCCTTCAACTAGTCTGATTGTCTCATAGATTTAACTCCTTCAACTAGTCTGATTTGTATCATAGATTTAACTCTAGAACTAGTCTGATTGTGTCATAGATTTAACTCCTTCAACTAGTCTGATTGTCTCATAGATTTAACTCCTTCAACTAGTCTGATTGTGTCATAGATTTAACTCCTTCAACTAGTCTGATTGTGTCATAGATTTAACTCCTTCAACTAGTCTGATATGTGTCATAGATTTAACTCCTTCAACTAGTCTGATTGTCTCATAGATTTAACTCCTTCAACTAGTCTGATTTGTATCATAGATTTAACTCTAGAACTAGTCTGATTGTGTCATAGATTTAACTCCTTTAACTAGTCTGATTTGTGTCATAGATGTAACTCGTTCAACTAGTCTGCGCTACTGACGACCCCACGTGTGTGATTATACCCATTGCTCTCTGCGCTACTGACGACCCCACGTCTGTGATTATACCCATTGTCTCTGCGCTACTGACGACCCCACGTCTGTGATTATACCCATTGTCTCTGCGCTACTGACGACCCCACGTATGTGATTATACCCATTGCTCTCTGTGCTACTGACGACCCCACGTGTGTGATTATACCCATTGCTCTCTGCGCTACTGACGACCCCACGTTTGTGATTATACCCATTGCTCTCTGTGCTACTGACGACCCCACGTATGTGATTATACCCATTGCTCTCTGCGCTACTGACGACCCCACGTATGTGATTATACCCATTGCTCTCTGTGCTACTGAAGACCCTACGTATGTGATTATACCCATTGCTCTCTGCGCTACTGACGACCCCACGTATGTGATTATACCCATGGCTCTCTGCGCTACTGACGATCCCACGTGTGTGATTATACCCATTGCTCTCTGCGCTACTGACGACCCCTCGTCTGTGATTATACCCATTGCTTTCTGCGTTACTGACGACCCCACGTCTGTGATTATACCCATTGCTTTCTGCGTTACTGACGACCCCACGTGTGTGATTATACCCATTGCTCTCTGCGCTACTGACGACCCCACGTCTGTGATTATACCCATTGCTTTCTGCGTTACTGACGACCCCACGTCTGTGATTATACCCATTGCTCTCTGCGCTACTGACGACCCCACGTATTTGATTATACCCATTGCTCTCTGCGCTACTGACGACCCCACGTATGTAATTATACCCATTGCTCTCTGCGCTACTGACGACCACAAGCATGTACTAAACGATAAAACAATGTGCACGAGCCGAGGGCTTAGAAACCTCTTGTGGTTAGCACAACAGAAACCAGAGTTCGCATGCTCTCTGGGAATATGAGCTTGTGGGGAGTCATTGGTGGGTGAGGGGGGAGTCAAATAATGGGGACAAATAAGCCACACAAGCACACACTATCTGCGACAAAACACAAGAGACTAAATGCATCGTCAAACAAAGGCTCGACAAGACATGGATGTGCGCCCGGGGGCATGGATCGGATCGTGTGAATAGCTGGAATAGCTGATGACGTATTTGTTCTCTTATCTTAGCGAGTGAGAGAATGTCAAAACGGCGACGGCCACCGTGAACACGTGTTCAAACCGTGGTATCTCTGTCCGCATCACTCGCTTTGACTAGCCAAACGGAACCTGCTTTTACCGCTCGCTTGTCTCTGCCATTCTCACCAGACCTTGACTATCAGGAGCTTCAGGAAAGATCAAGCAGACACGACATGATGCAGACATCTGGCCTTTGATTACACGCTTGCTGTCTCTGTTTTTGGCTCATCAATGAATCAGTGCCCAACGCTGCAAGGGCGTCATTATTAATAACAAGCTGTTTGAGTTGCTATCTCTAATTGTCTACTACATACAACAAGCAACTTGAGTTGCTATCTCTAATTGTCTACTACATACAACAAGCAACTTGAGTTGCTATCTCTAATTGTCTACTACATACAACAAGCAACTTGAGTTGCTATCTCTAATTGTCTACTAGATACAAAAAGCTGCTTGAGCTGCTATCTCTAATTGTCTACTACATACAACAAGCAACTTGAGTTGCTATCTCTAATTGTCTGCTACATACAAAAAGCTGCTTGAGCTGCTATCTCTAATTGTCTACTACATACAACAAGCAACTTGAGTTGCTATCTCTAATTGTCTACTACATACAACAAGCAACTTGAGTTGCTATCTCTAATTGTCTACTACATACAACAAGCAACTTGAGTTGCTATCTCTAATTGTCTACTACATACAACAAGCAACTTGAGTTGCTATCTCTAATTGTCTACTAGATACAAAAAGCTGCTTGAGCTGCTATCTCTAATTGTCTACTACATACAACAAGCAACTTGAGTTGCTATCTCTAATTGTCTGCTACATACAAAAAGCTGCTTGAGCTGCTATCTCTAATTGTCTACTACATACAACAAGCAACTTGAGTTGCTATCTCTAATTGTCTACTACATACAGCAAGCTGCTTGAGTTGCTATCTCTAATTGCCTACTACATACAACAAGCTGCTTGAGTTGTTATCTTTAATTGTCTACTACATACAGCAAGCTGCTTGAGTTGCTATCTCTAATTGTCTACTACATACAGCAAGCTGCTTGAGTTGCTATCTCTAATTGTCTACTACATACAAGCAACTTGAGTTGCTATCTCTAATTGTCTACTACATACAAAAAGCTGCTTGAGCTGCTATCTCTAATTGTCTACTACATACAACAAGCAACTTGAGTTGCTATCTCTAATTGTCTACTACATACAAAAAGCTGCTTGAGCTGCTATCTCTAATTGTCTACTACATACAGCAAGCTGCTTGAGTTGCTATCTCTAATTGTCCACTACATACAAAAAGCTGCTTGAGTTGCTATCTCTAATTGTCTACTACATACAACAAGCTGCTTGAGTTGCTATCTCTAATTGTCTACTACATACAACAAGCTGCTTGAGTTGCTATCTCTAATTGCCTACTACATACAACAAGCTGCTTGAGTTGCTATCTCTAATTGTCTACTACATACAACAAGCTGCTTGAGTTGCTATCTCTAATTGTCTACTACATACAGCAAGCTGCTTGAGTTGCTATCTCTAATTGCCTACTACATACAACAAGCTGCTTGAGTTGCTATCTCTAATTGTCTACTACATACAGCAAGCTGCTTGAGTTGCTATCTCTAATTGTCCACTACATACATCTACAGTTCACGGTTATTTGGGACTGCTTCCATTTCCTCTTTTATTGCTTGACCAGTGAAGCGTTGTTTGTAGTCAGTGTGTCTCTCCTAAGAAAGCAGCCCTAACATAATATGAAGGTTTTCCTAACCGGTATCTTTCAGTCCACTTGGTGTGACAGGCTCCACATGTACATCCGGTAATCCCATAGACGGAATCAAGGGGAGCGGCTGGCCAAGTCGATAACTTACCGGGATCAAAGGGAGCGGCTGGCCAAGTCGATAACTTGCCGGGATCAAGGGGAGCGGCTGGCCAAGTCGATAACTTGCCGGGATCAAGGGGAGCTGCTGGCCAAGTCGATAACTTGCCGGGATCAAAGGGAGCGGCTGGCCAAGTCGATAACTTGCCGGGATCAAGGGGAGCGGCTGGCCAAGTCGATAACTTGCCGGGATCAAGGGGAGCGGCTGGCCAAGTCGATAACTTACCGGGATCAAAGGGAGCGGCTGGCCAAGTCGACAACTTGCCGGGATCAAGGGGAGCGGCTGGCCAAGTCGATAACTTACCGGGATCAAAGGGAGCTGCTGGCCAAGTCGATAACTTGCCGGATCAAGGGGAGCGGCTGGCCAAGTCGATAACTTGCCGGGATCAAGGGGAGCGGCTGGCCAAGTCGATAACTTGCCGGGATCAAGGGGAGCGGCTGGCCAAGTCGATAACTTACCGGGATCAAAGGGAGCGGCTGGCCAAGTCGATAACTTACCGGGATCAAGGGGAGCGGCTGGCCAAGTCTATAACTTGCCGGGATCAAGGGGAGCGGCTGGCCAAGTCGATAACTTACCGGGATCCAAGCTAGGAGAACGCGCGTTCGAACCCCGGCAGGATCAAAAGTTGTTGTTTTTTTCTGTCGAGGGTGAAATAAAAAGTCAGACCCGAACACTTCGGCGCACATGGACGGGACAAGCAGCCTATACGGTCCTACCTCCGCGTTCACACAATGACAACATCTTCTTTCTGTCCGCGTTCACACAATGACAAAATCTTCTTTCTGTCCGCGTTCACACAATGACAAAATCTTCTTTCTGTCTGCGTCACACAATGACAAAATCTTCTTTCTGTCCGCGTTCACACAATGACAAAATCTTCTTTCTGTCTGCGTCACACAATGACACAATTTTCTTTATGTTTGCGTTCACACAATGACACAAACTTCTTTCTGTCTGCGTTCACACAATTACAAAATCTTCTTTCTGTCTGCGTTCACACAATGACAAAATCTTCTTTCTGTCTGCGTTCACACAATTACAAAATCTTCTTTCTGTTCACGTTCACACAATGAAAAATCGTCTTTCTGTCTGCGTTCACACAATGACTAATCTCCTTTATGTCCGCGTTCACACAGTGACTAATCTCCTTTATGTCCGCGTTCACACAGTGACTAATCTCCTTTATGTCCGCGTTCACACAGTGACTAATCTCCTTTATGTCCGCGTTCACACAGTGACTAATCTCCTTTCTGTCCGCGTTCACACAGTGACTAATCTCCTTTCTGTCCGCGTTCACACAATGACTAATCTCCTTTATGTCCGCGTTCACACAATGACTAATCTCCTTTATGTCCGCGTTCACACAGTGACTAATCTCCTTTCTGTCCGTGTTCACACAATGACTAATCTTCCTCATTACCAGCCCTTGTAAGGACGTTCAAATGACGTAGAAGCTATGCTTTAGAACAAAGCTGTAATATCTGTAACTGTCGGCCTATCACATTCCACTTTAGCACTAGAAGAAAAGCCTCAGTAAAACGTAAAGTCTGGCTCCAAATGTAAAATGAAGAACATTACCCGCCTCACTGCCAAGGTTATTTGCTGAAAGCATTTCACTCTCCTGCCTCTGCTATCAGAGTGTACATATTTATCGTGGAGAATATAGATGTTGCCGAAACTTTAATGCCTGCGACTAGCAGTGTATCTGACGTGTCGAATGATAGTCAGAGTGCAAGAGACATAAACCAAAATACGGCAGATCGTTGGTAGAGCATTGTTAAGATGTGCCGAATGTCGCATTCATAGTGAAAGAGCCGGAAATATCAGAACTAATGTAGAATGATTGGAGATTAGTTTTCAAGCCACGATCGACTATACCGCTGGCTGTAAGAGCTCACACCTGACGCAGACACTGACACATTCTCATCAGCACTACAATTAATCTGGCAATTCTCGCGAGAGAATACGAGATTCTCGTCATTATTAACCATACATGGCGGTCGCGAAAGATGTGAGTTAATTAAAATGATCGCCCTAGCGGGTGCTTTCTCCGTCTCAATTTTCTTCCCATCGACAGTTTAACTAAATATTGCTTCAGTGGCGTCTCCTCACGACGCGCAACCAGGAGATTCTCAGGTTCAAAATTTGGGGGCTCCCTCGTGCAAGAAAACGTGACTTGCAAAAATAAAAGTATTGGGACTAATATGATATGGGAGGGTTGGGGGGAGGAGGGTTGGGGAGTTGAACAATGAGGAGATGTTGAGGAGAAGTACACAGAGAGGGAATGTTGAGGAGAAGTACACAGAGAGGGAATGTTGAGGAGAAGTACACAGAGAGGGAATGTTGAGGAGAAGTACACAGAGAGGGAATGTTACAGAGAAGTACACAGAGAGGGAATGTTACAGAGAAGTACACAGAGAGGGAATGTTGAGGAGAAGTACACAGAGAGGGAATGTTGAGGAGAAGTACACAGAGAGGGAATGTTGAGGAGAAGTACACAGAGAGGGAATGTTGAGGAGAAGTACACAGAGAGGGAATGTTGAGGAGAAGTACACAGAGAGGGAATGTTGAGGAGAAGTACACAGAGAGGGAATGTTGAGGAGAAGTACACAGAGAGGGAATGTTGAGGAGAAGTACACAGAGAGGGAATGTTGAGGAGAAGTACACAGAGAGGAATGTTGAGAAGTACACAGAGAGGGAATGTTGAAGAGAAGTACACAGAGAGGGAATGTTACAGAGAAGTACACGGCGAGGGAATGTTACAGAGAAGTACACGGAGAGGGAATGTTACAGAGAAGTACACGGAGAGGGAATGTTGAGGAGAAGTGCACAGAGAGGGAATGTTGAGGAGAAGTACACAGAGAGGGAATGTTGAGGAGAAGTACACAGAGAGGGAATGTTGAAGAGAAGTACACAGAGAGGGAATGTTACAGAGAAGTACACAGAGAGGGAATGTTACAGAGAAGTACACAGAGAGGGAATGTTGAGGAGAAGTACACAGAGAGGGAATGTTGAGGAGAAGTACACAGAGAGGGAATGTTGAGGAGAAGTACACAGAGAGGGAATGTTGAGGAGAAGTACACAGAGAGGGAATGTTACAGAGAAGTACGCAGAGAGGAATGTTGAGGAGAAGTACACAGAGAGGGAATGTTACAGAGAAGTACACAGAGAGGGAATGTTACAGAGAAGTACACAGAGAGGGAATGTTACAGAGAAGTACACAGAGAGGCAATGTTACAGAGAAGTACACAGAGAGGGAATGTTACAGAAAGTGACAGAGTGCTGCTCATACAATATAAATGAAGTCTTGTTAGATCACGTGTGACACATTATGTGTAGTTGTGAGTGGATACGTGAGTGAGTGGATAGGTGAGTGAGTGGATAGGTGAGTGAGTGGATATGTGAGTGAGTGGTTAGGTGTGTGAATGAATATGTCAGTGAGTGGATAAGTAAGTGAGTGGTTAGGTGTGTGAGTGGATAGGTGAGTGAGTGGTTAGGTGTGTGAGTGGATAGGTGAGTGAGTGGATAGGTAAGTGAGTGGTTAGGTAAGTGAGTGGTTAGGTGAGTGAGTGGATTGGTAAGTGAGTGGATTGGCGAGTGAATGAAAGAGATGTCAGGACAAAGCGAGCAAGGGAGTGAAAGACATTACCAGAAGAAAAATGTGAATAGAAGAGTTCAAGAATGGATGGGCAACAACACGATCAATCTGATCGCGACAAGACTTTATAGCTGACAATGTATTAGCCAATCAGATACCGCGGAGCTGGTATTTTGATCTTTATAGTTGACAATGTATTAGCCAATCAGATACCGCGGAGCTGGTATTTTGATCTTTATAGTTGACAATGTATTAGCCAATCAGATACCGCGGAGCTGGTATTTTGATCTTTATAGCTGACAATGTATTAGGCAATCAGATACCGCGGAGCTGTTATTTTGATCTTTATAGTTGACAATGTATTAGCCAATCAGATACCGCGGAGCTGGTATTTTGATCTTTATAGTTGACAATGTATTAGCCAATCAGATACCGCGGAGCTGGTATTTTGATCTTTATAGTTGACAATGTATTAGCCAATCAGATACCGCGGAGCTGGTATTTTGATCTTTATAGTTGACAATGTATTAGCCAATCAGATACCGCGGAGCTGGTATTTTGATCTTTATAGCTGACAATGTATTAGGCAATCAGATACCGCGGAGCTGTTATTTTGATCTTTATAGTTGACAATGTATTAGCCAATCAGATACCGCGGAGCTGTTATTTTGATCTTTATAGCTGACAATGTATTAGCCAATCAGATACCGCGGAGCTGGTATTTTGATCTTTATAGTTGACAATATATTAGCCAATCAGATACCGCGGAGCTGGTATTTTGATCTTTATAGCTGACAATGTATTAGCCAATCAGATACCGCGGAGCTGGTATTTTGCTCTTTATAGCTGACAATGTATTAGCCAATCAGATACCGCGGAGCTGGTATTTTGATTTTTATAGCTGACAATGTATTAGCCAATCAGATACCGCGGAGCTGGTATTTTGATATTTATAGCTGACAATGTATTAGCCAATCAGATACCGCGGAGCTGGTATTTTGATCTTTATAGTTGACAATGTATTAGCCAATCAGATACCGCGGAGCTGTTATTTTGATCTTTCCCCTATAGTTGTCTAAAATTTCCCCACCATTTTTTCACTTTGATAATCGTTTTACCCTGAAACTCATTTTACTCTAATACTCGTTTACCCTGATACTCGTTTTACCATGATACTTATCTTACCTCGATGCTTGTCTTAACCTCATATTAGTTTTTCCTCAATACTTATCCTACCCTGATACCTGCCTTGCAGTATCTTACCTTGTGTGATACCATGATCACTTATCGTGTACTTTGTTAGCTATTCCTCCCTAATAATTTCCTGGCTTGCTATTTGTGCCCGACTCTGATAGTTGATCAATTTGACCTTTCTCGGCGACTTGTTCCCTTCATATATCCTAGCTACAACAAAACTAGACAACTGCTGGCTCCATTGACCGACTGCCGTGTAGTGAGACCTTTCTCGGCGACTTGTTCCCTTCATATATCCTAGCTACAACAAAACTAGACAACTGCTGGCTTCATTGACCGACTGCCGTGTCGTGAGTCAGGAACTAGCCTTCCCCCAACATCTCCGACATGCGTTAGCAAACATTTCAAGGTTGGTTACCTGTTGAAAGCCTGAGACGAACTCGCGAAACGGGGGCTTTCAATCACTCAACTCATGTTTCAGCCAAGAATCTGACTTTGCGCCATAGCTCTCCAACAATGATGTCAATGCTTTCTTTGTTATTACTTCTTCTCTTTCTCTATCTCTGAGGTCAGGGATCCGCGTTCAGTTCACAGATCCAGTGAATTATTTTGTTTTCCATTCAGCTTTTAAAAATGGGTGCCAGAGATTCTATTCTGGATAGTAATGACGACATGACGTGGTGCTGACCATATCAACTAACATTGTTTAAGAAACGGTCACAGCGGCACATTTCTCACACGCTTCCCCCTCCCCTTTTCCCCAGCTTTGTGCACACAACAATATTGTTTCCTCTCACACTCTCCCCCCCCCCCTTCCCCAACACAACAATATTGTTTCCCCTCACACGCTGCCCCCTTCCCCAACACAACAATATTGTTTCCTCTCACACTCTCCCCCCTTCCCCAACACAACAATATTGTTTCCTCTCACACGCTGCCACCTTTCCCCAACACAACAATATTGTTTCCTCTCACACGCTGCCCCCTTCCCCAACACAACAATATTGTTTCCTCTCACACTCTTCTCCTTCCCCAACACAACAATATTGTTTCCCCTCACACGCTGCCCCCTTCCCCAACACAACAATATTGTTTCCCCTCACACACTGCCCCCTTCCCAACACAACAATATTGTTTCCCCTCACACACTGCCCCCTTCCCCAACACAACAATATTGTTTCCTCTCACACTCTCCCCCCTTCCCCAACACAACAATATTGTTTCCCTCACACGCTGCCCCCTTCCCCAACACAACAATATTGTTTCCTCTCACACTCTCCCCCCTTCCCCAACACAACAATATTGTTTCCCTCACACACTGCCCCTTCCCCAACACAACAATATTGTTTCCCCTCACACGCTGCCCCCTTCCCCAACACAACAATATTGTTTCCCCTCACACTCTCCCCCCTTCCCCAACACAACAATATTGTTTCCCCTCACACGCTGCCCCCTTCCCCAACACAACAATATTGTTTCCCCTCACACACTGCCCCCTTCCCCAACACAACAATATTGTTTCCTCTCACACTCTCCCCCTTCCCCAACACAATATTGTTTCCCCTCACACGCTGCCCCCTTCCCCAACACAACAATATTGTTTCCCCTCACACACTGCCCCCTTCCCCAAAACAACAATATTGTTTCCTCTCACACTCTCCCCCCTTCCCCAACACAACAATATTGTTTCCCCTCACACGCTGCCCCCTTCCCCAACACAACAATAATGTTTCCCCTCACACTCTCCCCCTTCCCCAACACAACAATATTGTTTCCTCTCACACGCTGCCCCCTTCCCCAACACAACAATATTGTTTCCTCTCACACGCTGCCCCCTTCCCCAACACAACAATATTGTTTCCCCTCACACGCTGCCACATTTCCCCAACACAACAATATTGTTTCCTCTCACACGCTGCCCCCTTCCCCAACACAACAATATTGTTTCCTCTCACACTCTCCCCCCTTCCCCAACACAACAATATTGTTTCCTCTCACACTCTCCCCCCTTCCCAACACAACAATATTGTTTCCTCTCACACGCTGCCCCCTTCCCCAACACAACAATATTGTTTCCTCTCACACTCTCCCCCTTCCCAACACAACAATATTGTTTCCTCTCACACGCTGCCACCTTTCCCCAACACAACAATATTGTTTCCCCTCACACACTGCCCCCTTCCCCAACACAACAATATTGTTTCCTCTCACACTCTCCCCCCTTCCCCAACACAACAATATTGTTTCCCTCACACGCTGCCACCTTTCCCAACACAACAATATTGTTTCCCCTCACACACTGCCCCCTTCCCCAACACAACAATATTGTTTCCCCTCACACACTGCCCCCTTCCCCAACACAACAATATTGTTTCCTCTCACACTCTCCCCCCTTCCCCAACACAACAATATTGTTTCCTCTCACACGCTGCCCCTTCCCCAACACAACAATATTGTTTCCTCTCACACATGGTTTATGTCTCAGCTTCTCTCATGTTGTAAAATACCCATGTCTTCCATCAAGCTGGAGAAAACTGAAACCAAATGTTGTTTATGAACCGTTTCTCCTATAGCAACTAAGACTATTCGTACTTCTCTGTGTGTCTCTCAGTTTCGCTGGCTTGTCTTATCTCGATATCGGAACATCGATTCATCGAGCGGAACAAGCAGCTCACATATAACTTGTCGTTTCATAACACTCGAGCTGTTACAGTACCAAAGTTATGCCCACTAGACAATTCTATAACTTAATAACCGCTTGGTTCTAAATGTTGCATTTTTAC
This sequence comes from Megaustenia siamemsis, assembly GCA_032433765.1. NCBI lineage: Eukaryota > Metazoa > Mollusca > Gastropoda > Stylommatophora > Ariophantidae > Megaustenia > Megaustenia siamemsis. The sequence continues at coordinate 41,771,456 of JAVIAB010000159.1, read as the reverse complement.
ATGTAAACTGTTTATTCTCATGACGCCATATATCATTTTCAAAAATTCATTGGAAACAAAAAGTTTAACAATTTTTTATTATTTGCTGTTTATAAAAACAAATACACATAATGATACTAGTGAAATAGAATATTTACAATTGTTGATGGTCAACACTACACACGAAATAAATAAAAAAAATTTTGTACGGATTTCCCGCACAGATTTGTGCGGAACAAAAACTTCGCACCTCACTGGATACTGCCTGTGTTTCTTTGAATTATTTCAAAGGCGTAGAAGAAGTGGTTCACTCGGAGTATTTTACAATGATGTCTAAAGATGAAATTCGTTACATTTCAAAATATTTCGATGAAGATTTACCAATATTTCTGCAGAGAGAGTAACCAAAGAATTCTTTATCGTTCTTTATCAAACCCTGAGACGAGAGCAATGCATATTTTGGGCTTAAATAGGCAGTCATTTTATTCTGAGTCTAAGAATGTGGATATTTATGTCCAACGAATAAAAAAAAAAGGAATTAAGAAAAGACATATTAGATGATTTTGACAAAGACAGTTTTATTTTTTCAGGTGTTTGCTTTGAATGAAGCAGTGAAACTTATAAAAATGAAGATTAGACTGAGAATGAGCAACGCATTGAAGTTTCCAAATCGACATTTTGGAGAGAAGTGGCGTTATTGTTATTGTTATGGAAGGCCTCGGCATCACAGCAAACGAATTAAAATCCATAATTGCTCAACCGCCCGTGCCAGTGGAATCATCCGAAGTACCAACTCATCTCCAAACAAAGAAAGGTAACTGTAGTCCCCATCGTAGCAGTCTCAGCACACGCCAAAAGACATAAGGCGAAACCGCGCAGAAAGTGAACAAAGTTGGCTGTAACTGTTCCCTGTCATACGTTATCATCATTCAACGTAAACAAGCGGGATATCGAAGCAGGATCAAAACGGATGAGACACACAGCTCATGGTGTGCACAGAGCACTTAACTCAGTAGCTCCTGCAACAAGCCGGACTTGGAATATGAGTGGCGTCTTTAGTTTAAGTAAGACTAAGCCACATATAGTAGCTATGAGAAGTGGCATCTTTAATTTAAGTAAGACTAAGCCACATATAGTTGCTATGAGAAGTGGCAATTTTAGTTTAAGTAAGACTAAGCCACATATAGTAGCTATGAGAAGCAAGCATTTACATAAAGTCCAGGAAATGTGTGAAAACGGTTATGATATATTGTATATTCAGATGAAACATGCATCAAGTGAGAATGAATGGCAGTTATCAGATGGAAGTATTAAAAGTTCGGCAGCGAAGGGCAGCGCTTAATAGTTGCACGTGCAGGTAGCAGACATAATGGACTTGCATAATTCTGAACTCGTTTTTATTTCAAAATCAAGAGACAATCGGGACTATCACTCCGAGATGAACGGCCACATATTTAGAGAATGGATTGAGAAACTGTTTTTCCAACATGAGGTGACCCTGGTGTTAAATAATGGACAAATAATCATACCACAACGTTGTTGCACAAGAAGATAACGTCCCGACATCAGACAGTGCAAACGATGAAATAAAGATGGGGTTCATGCAGGAACACACACCATTTAATATCATGTACCTGAAACCTGAAATGTTTTCCATTGTAAATCAAGCACAACGAGCAAAGATACTTCATAGACAAGTTAATACAAGAGTATAGCCATAGATGTTTGAGGCTGACACCTCACCGCTCACACTTAGATCCAATAGAACTGGTTTGGGCAAAAGTCAAAGGGCAAGAAGCAGCTGAAAATTAAACCTTCAAATGATGCCACGTTAAAGACACAGATAACACCCTCTCAAAGACAGACAAAGATAACTGGGCAAAATGTGAGGTCCATGTCTGACGTGAACAAGAGGAATATTGTAAGAAGCATGATTTGTGGTTTGTTCAGTCGAAAGCGGTAACCAACCAACCTATTAGACTCGTCTGATTCTGAATGAGAATCATTACTCTGAAAAAGTCTGTCGCGAAATAAATTGATTTGCCATCATGTTGACATCAAATGATAAATAAAACAGCTCCTTATCAAGACCATTGCAACTATCATGAAGATTGACTTCCACTCTGAATATAATCAATTATAATCTGTTCAACGTCAGAAACATTCACTCAACCTTTAAAAGTACACAATAATTGTACAAATAAAACTGAATGGTGACCGAATGATAAATTAATCATAGATAACACAAATGAGACCATATTGATAATGTTTTTAAACATCAATATATATTCTGAACAATCGCGTTATAAATTCTGTAATTGAAACAATTATGTGCCCAATCGAATAATTCTCACTGTTCACTTGCTATGTGCCCAATCGAATAATTCTCACTGTTCACTTGCTATGTGCCAAGGCGTATAGTTTGAAGCCTGCAAGTGGGAGGTACACAAAGCCATGAGTCCTCCAGTGTTGATAGTGAGCAAAGTGACGGCTCTGTGGCAAAAAGAAGACTCAAGTGCTTTGAACCGAAAGTGTTTCATTAACGTCTGCTGCGCTCCTTCTCTTTCTTTCAGCTTCGCTCAGACGTGAGATCGAGTGGCTTGGTTATTGAACACGAAGGAATTTGAGCTCAAAGTTCTTAGATCTAGGACCTGTGCTCTCTGTTGGATATGAATAAGTTTAACTTGAGCTCCAAGTTCTTAGATCTAGGACCTGTCCTCTCTCTTGGATATGAATAAGTTTAACTTGAGCTCCATGTTCTTAGATTTGAGATCTATGTTTACTGATGGGGAATTCTTTCAACTTGTATAAGTTCCGCGACGATGCTGATGCTATTTGTGTCATTATGCGTTCTGTAAAGCTCTCAATGTTATTTGTGTTAGTATGCGTTCTGTAAAGCTCTCAATGTAAATTTGTGTCATTATGCGTTCTGTAAAGCTCTCAATGTTATTTGTGTCATTATGCGTTCTGTAAAGCTTTCAATGTTATTTGTGTCATTATGTTTTCTGTAAAGCTCTCAATGTTATTTGTGTCATTATGCGTTCTGTAAAGCTCTCAATGTTATTCTCCTTTCCTACTGTTGTAGATGTAGAAGACAAATCACGTTAACCATAAGTTTACAAGTGATTCTTAACGTATTTATACCATCTTTCCTTGTTACAACTCAATCAAATCTTTTCTTGTTACAACTCAATCAAATCTTTTCTTGTTACAACTCCATCAAATCTTTGATTGCTACATCAAAACTTGTACATCTCCTCGCGCTATCAAACCTCTTTATTGCTAGAACGTCATCACTTCTTGCTTTCACGTCAGTTTCCTCTTATCGCTTCCAACAGTTACTGCTTGTCGTTGTTTCATTGATTGGAGACTCCCTCCTGAAGCTATTTTGTAAAGGTGACAGCCTCTACCCGACATGGGAACACACGAGGCATCTCTAATGTGTGATCCTGGGATCCATGAACCAGAACAGGTTCAACTTGGGTTCCCCTAAAATAGTTTTATGACTCGGAGCCAAGAGTTCTCCCCTTCACGCCGACCGCTGGACATTGTCATCTCTGATTAGTCCGGACAGGATACCACAGATATAGCGAGACTGGCAGCTTTAACTGCTGATATCACCTTCAGATACCATATAGATATGGCCAGATCAAGCGGCTTGGCTGAAGATATCACCTTCAGGTGTCTGCTGGAGATGTCTATCAACACCTGGGGCTGAATAATAGTCCCTTGGAAGCTGACAACCCGAGAAGCTGCGGGCAGATGTTGATGCAGCTTAACCATTGTTCCCACGTTCCATTTCCGGTTGGCAGCTTGTTTTCTTTGCAACAGACACTATCTTTTGTTGGGTGGCAGCGGCCAACACAGGCACACCCAGGAGAAAACAAACAGCGGACACTACGTCAGCAAATCTGCCGTGCTCACGTTGTAGAGGCGTCCAGTTTTTATGACGTAGATCACAGGGAACACAAACCCACACAACACAGCAACCATAAAAGCTGTCAACTTGAAGATTTCACAATCATGTTTACGTTCATACAATCATGTAATGTTTGTATTATATGATTAGGGTATTTGTATTGTCTTGTGGTTTGTGTGATTTTGTCATCTGGATAATGCTTTATTTGTTCTTTGATTCACTGCTGGAAAGTGCGCATGCGCGTTGTGTCGGAGTTTACATCTTGCCTGCGATCTGGGCGCTATCCATTCCTTCACTTCGTCGCAGAAACATCGTGCTGCTGAGTTTGTCCTTGTTTGTGCGTGACAGGATTGAGTTTGTACTTGTTTGTGCGTGGCAGGATTGAGTTTGTACTTGTTTGTGCGTGGCAGGATTGAGTTTGTACTTGTTTGTGCGTGGCAGGATTGAGTTTGAACTTGTTTGTGAGTGGCAGGATTGAGTTTGTCCTTGTTTGTGCGTGGCAGGAATGAGTTTGTCCTTGTTTGTGCGTGGCAGGATTGAGTTTGTCCTTGTTTGTGCGTGGCAGGATTGAGTTTGTCCTTGTTTGTGCGTGGCAGGAATGAGTTTGTCCTTGTTTGTGCGTGGCAGGATTGAGTTTGTCCATGTTTGTGCGTGGCAGGATTGAGTTTGTCCATGTTTGTGCGTGGCAGGATTGAGTTTGTACTTGTTTTGGCGTGGCGGGATTGAGTTTGTCCATGTTTGTGCGTGGCAGGATTGAGTTTGTCCATGTTTGTGCGTGGCAGGATTGAGTTTGTCCATGTTTGTGCGTGGCAGGATTGAGTTTGTCCATGTTTGTGCGTGGCAGGATCTCTTATTGTTCCTATGATCTCGTTATTACATTATGGTTATTTATAACTGATGTTTTCATGATGTATGTAAGATCATTGATGTTTTCGCTGCATAGTTGTATCTAAGCGAGCTCAGTATGTCTGTACGATCACCATCATCATACATAGACCATCACAGTGCCATTGTTCTGCTCAAAGACATTTGACACATTTCAGTACTGCCATGACAACTCATTTCTCTAACAAATGAAATGGTAGAGCTCTGACGAGCCAGCTCTGGTTCTGTGTTAAGTTATGCCGCCAGGACCATAATGATTCAACCTTTGTACATGGTGACGCCAGCAAACTTGACCTGTTGCTTCTAAAACACTCACACAACCCACTACAGACAAGCATGAGCGCAGTAAGGGGAAACCGAAGGAAACATCCACTAGCGTGACGTTTTCTGCCTTGCGTATAGGGACGGTTGTGGCCAGAATGACGTCACCCGTCTGTAGGTGAATGTTTCCTTTCAGAGGAGATTTTCTGGTTGACCTGCCTGCGCTCAGGCCTATCGAATGTACGTCATGAACAATTGTAACCGGTGACGTAGAGTACCTGGCAGGTGATGAACAACATTCGGCAGATGGGAGAGATTAGAGATGACAACACTGACACATCACACAGTCCAACAGACATGAGAGATTAGAGATGACAACACTGACACATCACACAGTCCAACAGACATGAGAGATTAGAGATGACAACACGGAAACATCAAACAGTCCAACAGATGGGAGAGATTAGAGATGACAACACGGACACATCACACAATCCAACAGACATGAGAGATTAGAGATGACAACACTGACACATCACACAGGATAACAGACATGAGAGATTAGAGATGACAACACTGACACATCACACAGTCCAACAGACATGAGAGATTAGAGATGACAACACTGACACATCACACAGTCCAACAGACATGAGAGATTAGAGATGACAACACTGACACATCACACAGTCCAACAGACATGAGAGATTAGAGATGACAACATTGACACATTGCACAGTCCAACAGACGGGAGAGATTTGAGATGACAACATGGACACATCACACAGTCTAACAGACATGTGAGATTAGAGATGACAACACGGACACATCACACAGTCTAACAGACAAGAGAGATTAGAGATGACAACACGGACACATCACACAGTCCAACAGACATGAGAGATTAGAGATGACAACACGGACACATCACACAGTCTAACAGACATGAGAGATTAGAGATGACAACACGGACACATCACACAGTCCAACAGACATGAGAGATTAGAGATGACAACACGGACACATCACACAGTCTAACAGACATGAGAGATTAGAGATGACAACATGGACACATCACACAGTCTAACAGACATGAGAGATTAGAGATGACAACACGGACACATCACACAGTCTAACAGACATGAGAGATTAGAGATGACAACACTGACACATCACACAGTCCAACAGACATGAGAGATTAGAGATGACAACACGGACACATCACACAGTCCAACAGATAGGAGAGATTAGAGATGACAACACTGACACATCACACAGTCCAACAGACATGAGAGATTAGAGATGACAACACTGACACATCACACAATCCAACAGACATGAGAGATTAGAGATGACAACACGGACACATCACACAGTCTAACAGACATGAGAGATTAGAGATGACAACACGGACACATTACACAGTCTAAAAGACATGAGAGATTAGAGATGACAACACGGACACATTACACAGTCTAACAGACATGAGAGATTAGAGATGACAACACGGACACATCACAGTTTGTTATGTTTGTGCCTGAAGCTGTCACCTTCACTGTTGCGGTGGCTCTACCTACCTGCAGGAAGCTAATGTTACGAGTGTGTCTATTCATGTCTAGAGCAGCGCCCGAGGGCGAACCGAGGAACCATCAGTGCCATAGAGTGCGTGTTTAAAGTGATACCGCTCTTGAAGGAAGGCTGAAATACGTGTTGCACGTGAAGGCAGAGAGCTAGGTTCCCAGATGTGCACTCTCACTTGTGTCTGTTGGCTGGAAGGCTGTGATCTTTGTGCTTCACTGTTTCTGGATTCGTTGAGAATTTAACATTTTATTTCAAGCCAGAAACGTTTGACTTCGTGTGCTTGATGACTCAATAGTTAGTGAATTTGTAGATAAATAATGTAGCTACTCGTGGCTTCTTGGTGTACTATGCAATAGGACTGTAGGTCCCGTAGGACTGCAGGCGTTGTTGAATTGGAAGCGCTGTTACGTTGTTTTCAAGATGTGAGGTGGCTGCTGCTCAGTCTTGGTTTTAAAATGATTTGCCTTCTTCTTTCCTCCTGATCTGCCTTTCAGCGTCGAGGTGAGATATCATTTGCGGCCTTTTGCTCTGCTTTTCGCCACTACTGTTGTTATGGTCACCAGTGTTTCTAATATTCAGTCAATCCATCTTTTTCATGGTCGGCCCTTGGGTCTGGTGTTCTCGCAACGTTTATTAAAGGCTTGTGTTTTGTTTTGATCTTTCTGCCTTGTCACGTGGCCAAACAATTGTATCTGTTGTTTCTTTATATATTCTATGGCGGGGGTTATTCCTAGCTTTTTTCTCAGTTCTTCATTTCTGATCTTATCTCTCAGACTGTTTCCTGTCATTCGCCTGACACATTTCATCTCAGTAGAGGTTATTTTCTTATTGTTCTTGCATCTAAGGTCTAGGACTGGTATAGGTAGCACAACGTTGGGATGAAGATTCCATTTTAGAGTGCCAGTTTTACCTCTAGAGTTTTAATCCACTTATTGTACAATAGTGGTGATAGCTGGCCAATGATTGGACAAGCTCTGTTGCATCTTGAGTCGTTTCAGCTGTTTGTGAATGTAAATAATCAGCGGCAACAACGTCAAACTATCACTTCACGTGTGTGAGACTCAACAACTTGTCACTTCCACAACAGTCACACGCTAGATCATAAACGTTCCATAATTAAGTGCCAGCCGCGGAAGCGAGATTCTAGAACAATCAGTAAACTATATGAGGCAATCACTTAAACAGACAGCTGACCTCATGAGAGAGTCTGGAATCCTATACTCTGATTAAGTCTTGATCGCAGAGAGAGAGAAAACAATCAGTAAGGTACGTCACAGATTACAAGGCATATGATGATGATGGGAGTCATCTTGTTGGACAAAATGAAATGTGAGGCGCGACTGTAAAACATGGACTGTCCACTTTGGTTCGGCGTGTTAAACACACACACACACACACACACACACACACACACACACACACACACACACACGCGCGCGCGCGCGCGCGCGCGTGCGCTACACTAACTCTGTTCATGAAATGAAACTAAAGTATCATTTCAAAATAGCATTGCAATCATCAGTTTGAGCTCTCACACATGGCTCGCCAGGAGGGCTCACTTTCATCATTTCTCTTGATGTCTCTCGTGCACTCTATAGCGAGGCCGGAAGTGGAAGGTGTGTATGCACATGTGACGTCATTGTTATCAAAGACGAGACGGAGAGGTAGCGTCACGATATGTCGTGAGACATTCCTATACAGAATGGTCAGCCTGGTTGAGATTGTGTGCAGCATTTTGGGATCATTTCTGTGCAACCAGTTTGCTTTTAATGAAACTTTGTGTGCAACGTTTGGAGGACTATCGGGAATACATGAGTGCACATTTTGATGTAGACCATTTGTTCGTAACATTTTGATGTAGACCATTTGTGTGCAACATTTTGATGTAGATCAATTGTGCGCAACATTTTGATGTAGACCATTTGTGCGCAACATTTTGATTTGGAATGTGATCATGTGTGCGGCAGTTTCATTTCTATTGAGGACTTCTCTTGTGACCTCGGTACAACCTCTTGATTCCAGCGACCATATGTCTGTGCCAGGTTGAGCTCTGTTGATATCGGCCATCTTGTGACCTCAGTACAACTTCTTGATTCCAGCGACCATATGTCTGTGCCAGGTTGAGCTCTGTTGATATCGGCCATCTTGTGACCTCAGTACAACTTCTTGATTCCAGCGACCATATGTCTGTGCCAGGTTTAGCTCTGTTGATATCGGCCATCTTGTGACCTCAGTTCAACTTCTTGATTCCAGCGGTCCTATGTCTGTGCCAGGTTTTGCTCTGTTGATATCGGCCATCTTGTGACCTCAGTACAACCTCTTGATTCCAGCGACCATATGTCTGTGCCAGGTTTAGCTCTGTTGATATCGGCCATCTTGTGACCTCAGTACAACTTCTTGATTCTAGCGACCATATGTCTGTGCCAGGTTTAGCTCTGTTGATATCGGCCATCTTGTGACCTCATTACAACTTCTTGATTCCAGCGACCATATGTCTGTGCCAGGTTTAGCTCTGCTGATATCGGCCATCTTGTGACCTCAGTACAACTTCTTGATTCCAGCGGTCCTATGTCTGTGCCAGGTTTAGCTCTCCTGATATCGGCCATCTTGTGGCCTCAGTACAACTTCTTGATTCCAGCGGTCCTATGTCTGTGCCAGGTTTAGCTCTCCTGATATCGGCCATCTTGTGGCCTCAGTACAACTTCTTGATTCCAGCGACCATATGTCTGTGCCAGGTTTAGCTCTGTTGATATCGGCCATCTTGTGACCTCAGTATAACATCTTGATTCCAGCGACCATATGTCTGTGCCAGGTTGAGCTCTGTTGATATGGGTCATCTTGTGGCCCCAGAACAACTTCTAGATTCCAGCGGCCCTATGTCTGTGCCAGGTTTAGCTCTGCTAATATCGGCCATCTTGTGTAAACAACGCCGGTGTGACGTCGCCTACTGTCACTGTTAACAGAGACGTCGAGAGTAGGGTGTTGCTAGGTGGAACAGCTCGATGGAAGTGCACAGCTCAACAGTGCTGTCTATTTATAGCAAGTCTATAATCGCTGCATCTTCATGTAAGGGAGATAATACTTGACATTTCCGCCAGCACGAATTAGCTGCTCTGTTCCCAACAAAAACAAACAGCAATCTCTGAGCTACAAGAGCGCCTGCAGATAGAGCCAACCATCGAGCTGAAGTTATCAATGATAGCTCTCTGCTGGGCTAATTGTCTGCCACAAGTACCGGCAACTCCAGTCAATCCCTCAAGGGACTTCGCCATCTTCAATTTAAACATGTTCCACGAACGTCAATAACCTACAGCCTCCACCTTGACAACTCACAGAGCGCTGTAATATAGGGCATCTGTCTTTAGTAAATGGAACGGGATAGCGCTGTAATATAGGGCATCTGTCTTTAGTAAATGGAGCGGGATAGCGCTGTAATATAGGGCATCTGTCTTTAGTAAATGGAGCGGGATAGCGCTGTAATATAGGGCATCTGTCTTTAGTAAATGGAGCGGGATAGCGCTGTAATATAGGGCATCTGTCTTTAGTAAATGGAACGGGATAGCGCTGTAATATAGGGCATCTGTCTTTAGTAAATGGAACGGGATAGCGCTGTAATATAGGGCATCTGTCTTTAGTAAATGGAGCGGGATAGCGCTGTAATATAGGGCATCTGTCTTTAGTAAATGGAACGGGATAGCGCTGTAATATAGGGCATCTGTCTTTAGTAAATGGAACGGGATAGCGCTGTAATATAGGGCATCTGTCTTTAGTAAATGGAGCGGGATAGCGCTGTAATATAGGGCATCTGTCTTTAGTAAATGGAACGGGATAGCGCTGTAATATAGGGCATCTGTCTTTAGTAAATGGAACGGGATAGCGCTGTAATATAGGGCATCTGTCTTTAGTAAATGGAGCGGGATAGCGCTGTAATATAGGGCATCTGTCTTTAGTAAATGGAGCGGGATAGCGCTGTAATATAGGGCATCTGTCTTTAGTAAATGGAGCGGGATAGCGCTGTAATATAGGGCATCTGTCTTTAGTAAATGGAACGGGATAGCGCTGTAATATAGGGCATCTGTCTTTAGTAAATGGAGCGGGATAGCGCTGTAATATAGGGCATCTGTCTTTAGTAAATGGAACGGGATAGCGCTGTAATATAGGGCATCTGTCTTTAGTAAATGGAACGGGATAGCGCTGTAATATAGGGCATCTGTCTTTAGTAAATGGAGCGGGATAGCGCTGTAATATAGGGCATCTGTCTTTAGTAAATGGAACGGGATAGCGCTGTAATATAGGGCATCTGTCTTTAGTAAATGGAACGGGATAGCGCTGTAATATAGGGCATCTGTCTTTAGTAAATGGAGCGGGATAGCGCTGTAATATAGGGCATCTGTCTTTAGTAAATGGAACGGGATAGCGCTGTAATATAGGGCATCTGTCTTTAGTAAATGGAGCGGGATAGCGCTGTAATATAGGGCATCTGTCTTTAGTAAATGGAGCGGGATAGCGCTGTAATATAGGGCATCTGTCTTTAGTAAATGGAGCGGGATAGCGCTGTAATATAGGGCATCTGTCTTTAGTAAATGGAGCGGGATAGCGCTGTAATATAGGGCATCTGTCTTTAGTAAATGGAGCGGGATAGCGCTGTAATATAGGGCATCTGTCTTTAGTAAATGGAGCGGGATAGCGCTGTAATATAGGGCATCTGTCTTTAGTAAATGGAACGGGATAGCGCTGTAATATAGGGCATCTGTCTTTAGTAAATGGAGCGGGATAGCGCTGTAATATAGGGCATCTGTCTTTAGTAAATGGAGCGGGATAGCGCTGTAATATAGGGCATCTGTCTTTAGTAAATGGAGCGGGATAGCGCTGTAATATAGGGCATCTGTCTTTAGTAAATGGAGCGGGATAGCGCTGTAATATAGGGCATCTGTCTTTAGTAAATGGAGCGGGATAGCGCTGTAATATAGGGCATCTGTCTTTAGTAAATGGAGCGGGATAGCGCTGTAATATAGGGCATCTGTCTTTAGTAAATGGAGCGGGATAGCGCTGTAATATAGGGCATCTGTCTTTAGTAAATGGAGCGGGATAGCGCTGTAATATAGGGCATCTGTCTTTAGTAAATGGAGCGGGATAGCGCTGTAATATAGGGCATCTGTCTTTAGTAAATGGAGCGGGATAGCGCTGTAATATAGGGCATCTGTCTTTAGTAAATGGAACGGGATAGCGCTGTAATATAGGGCATCTGTCTTTAGTAAATGGAGCGGGATAGCGCTGTAATATAGGGCATCTGTCTTTAGTAAATGGAGCGGGATAGCGCTGTAATATAGCGCTGTAATATAGGGCATCTGTTTAGTAAATGGAGCGGGATAGCGCTGTAATATAGGGCATCTGTCTTTAGTAAATGGAGCGGGATAGCGCTGTAATATAGGGCATCTGTCTTTAGTAAATGGAGCGGGATAGCGCTGTAATATAGGGCATCTGTCTTTAGTAAATGGAGCGGGATAGCGCTGTAATATAGGGCATCTGTCTTTAGTAAATGGATCGGGATAGCGCTGTAATATAGGGCATCTGTCTTTAGTAAATGGAGCGGGATAGCGCTGTAATATAGGGCATCTGTCTTTAGTAAATGGAACGAGATAGCGCTGTAATATAGGACATCTGTCTTTAGTAAATGGAGCGGGATAGCGCTGTAATATAGGGCATCTGTCTTTAGTAAATGGAGCGGGATAGCGCTGTAATATAGGGCATCTGTCTTTAGTAAATGGAGCGGGATAGCGCTATAATATAGAGCATCTGTCTTTAGTAAATGGAACGAGATAGCGCTGTAATATAGGGCATCTGTCTTTAGTAAATGGAACGAGATAGCGCTGTAATATAGGGCATCTGTCTTTAGTAAATGGAACGAGATAGCGCTGTAATATAGGGCATCTGTCTTTAGTAAATGGAACGAGATAGCACTGTAATATAGGGCATCTGTCTTTAGTAAATAGAACGAGATAGCGCTGTAATATAGGGCATCTGTCTTTAGTAAATGGAGTGGGATAGCGCTGTAATATAGGGCATCTGTCTTTAGTAAATGGAACGAGATAGCGCTGTAATATAGGGCATCTGTCTTTATTAAATGGAGCGGGATAGCGCTGTAATATAGGGCATCTGTCTTTAGCAAATGGAGCGGGATAGCGCTGTAATATAGGGCATCTGGCTTTAGTAAATGGAGCGGGATAGCGCTGTAATATAGGGCATCTGTCTTTAGTAAATGGAACGAGATAGCGCTGTAATATAGGGCATCTGTCTTTAGTAAATGGAGCGAGATAGCGCTGTAATATATGGCGTCTGTCTTTAGTAAATGGAACGAGAGAGCGCTGTAATATAGGAAGTAGGGTATCTGTCTTTAGTAAATGGAACGAGATAGTGCTGTAATATAGGAAGAAGGGTATCTGTCTTTAGTAAATGGAGCGAGATAGCTCTGTAATATAAGGCATCTGTCTTTAGTAAATGGAACGAGAGAGCGCTGTAATATAGGGCATCTGTCTTTGGTAAATGGAACGAGATTTCGCTGTAATATAGGAAGTAGGGTATCTGTCTTTAGTAAATGGAACGAGATAGTGCTGTAATATAGGAAGTAGAGTATCTGTCTTTAGTAAATGAAACGAGATTGCGCTGTAATATAGGAAGTAGGGTATCTGTCTTTAGTAAATGGAACGAGATAGTGCTGTAATATAGGAAGAAGGGTATCTGTCTTTAGTAAATGGAGCGAGATAGCGCTGTAATATAACGCATCTGTCTTTAGTAAATGGAACGAGAGAGCGCTGTAATATAGGGCATCTGTCTTTGGTAAATGGAACGAGATTGCGCTGTAATATAGGAAGTAGGGTATCTGGCTTTAGTAAATGGAACGAGATTGCGCTGTAATATATGAAGTAGGGTATCTGTCTTTAGTAAATGGAACGAAATCGCGCTGTAATATAGTAGGTAGGGTATTTGTCTTTAGTAAATGGAACGAAATTGCGCTGTAATATAGGGCATCTGTCTTTAGTAAATGGAGCGAGATAGCGCTGTAATATAGGGTATCTGTCTTTAGTAAATGGAACGAAATTGCGCTGTAATATAGGGCATCTGTCTTTAGTAAATGGAGCGAGATTGCGCTGTAATATAGGGTATCTGTCTTTAGTAAATGGAACGAGATTGCGCTGTAACATAGGAAGTAGGGTATCTGTCTTTAGTAAATGGAACGAAATTGCGATGTAATATAGGGCATCTGTCTTTAGTAAATGGAACGAGATAGCGCTGTAATATAGGAAGTAGGGTATCTGTCTTTAGTAAATGGAACGAGAGAGCGCTGTACTATAGGAAGTAGGGTATCTGTCTTTAGTAAATGAAACGAGATTGCGCTGTGATATAGGAAGTAGGGTATCTGTCTTTAGTAAATGGAACGAGATAGTGCTGTAATATAGGAAGAAGGGTATCTGTCTTTAGTAAATGGAGCGAGATAGCGCTGTAATATAACGCATCTGTCTTTAGTAAATGGAACGAGAGAGCGCTGTAATATAGGGCATCTGTCTTTAGTAAATGGAACGAGATTGCGCTGTAATATAGGAAGTAGGGTATCTGGTTTTAGTAAATGGAACGAGATTGCGCTGTAATATAGGAAGTAGGGTATCTGTCTTTAGTAAATGGAACGAAATCGCGCTGTAATATAGTAGGTAGGGTATCTGTCTTTAGTAAATGGAACGAAATTGCGCTGTAATATAGGGCATCTGTCTTTAGTAAATGGAGCGAGATAGCGCTGTAATATAGGGTATCTGTCTTTAGTAAATGGAACGAAATTGCGCTGTAATATAGGGCATCTGTCTTTAGTAAATGGAGCGAGATAGCGCTGTAATATAGGGTATCTGTCTTTAGTAAATGGAACGAAATTGCGCTGTAATATAGGGCATCTGTCTTTAGTAAATGGAGCGAGATTGCGCTGTAATATAGGGTATCTGTCTTTAGTAAATGGAACGAGATAGCGCTGTAATATAGGAAGTAGGGTATCTGTCTTTAGTAAATGGAACGAAATTGCGATGTAATATAGGGCATCTGTCTTTATTAAATGGAACGAGATAGCGCTGTAATATAGGAAGTAGGGTATCTGTCTTTAGTAAATGGAACGAAATTGCGATGTAATATAAGAAGTAGGGTATCTGTCTTTAGTAAATGGAACGAGATTGCGCTGTAATATAGGGCATCTGTCTTTGGTAAATGGAACGAGATTGCGCTGTAATATAGGAAGTAGGGTATCTGTCTTTAGTAAATGGAGCGAGATAGCGCTGTAATATAACGCATCTGTCTTTAGTAAATGGAACGAGAGAGCGCTGTAATATAGGGCATCTGTCTTTGGTAAATGGAACGAGATTGCGCTGTAATATAGGAAGTTGGGTATCTGGTTTTAGTAAATGGAACGAGATTGCGCTGTAATATAGGAAGTAGGGTATCTGTCTTTAGTAAATGGAACGAAATCGCGCTGTAATATAGTAGGTAGGGTATCTGTCTTTAGTAAATGGAACGAAATTGCGCTGTAATATAGGGCATCTGTCTTTAGTAAATGGAGCGAGATAGCGCTGTAATATAGGGTATCTGTCTTTAGTAAATGGAACGAAATTGCGCTGTAATATAGGGCATCTGTCTTTAGTAAATGGAGCGAGATTGCGCTGTAATATAGGGTATCTGTCTTTAGTAAATGGAACGAGATAGCGCTGTAATATAGGAAGTAGGGTATCTGTCTTTAGTAAATGGAACGAAATTGCGATGTAATATAGGGCATCTGTCTTTAGTAAATGGAACGAGATAGCGCTGTAATATAGGAAGTAGGGTATCTGTCTTTGGTAAATGGAACGAAATTGCGATGTAATATAAGAAGTAGGGTATCTGTCTTTAGTAAATGGAACGAGATAGCGCTGTAATATAGGAAGTAGGGTATCTGTCTTTAGTAAATGGAACGAGATAGCGCTGTAATATAGGAAGTAGGGTATCTGTCTTTAGTAAATGAAACGAGATTGCGCTGTAATATAGGAAGTAGGGTATCTGTCTTTAGTAAATGGAACGAGATTGCGCTGTAATATAGGAAGTAGGGTATCTGTCTTTAGTAAATGGAACGAGATAGCGCTGTAATATAGGAAGTAGGGTATCTGTCTTTAGTAAATGGAACGAGATTGCTCTGTAATATAGGGTATCTGTCTTTAGTAAATGGAACGAGATTGCGCTGTAACATAGGAAGTAGGGTATCTGTCTTTAGTAAATGGAACGAGATTGCGCTGTAATATAGGAAGTAGGGTAACTGTCTTTAGTAAATTGAACGAAATAGCGCTGTAATATAGGAAGAAGGGTATCTGTTTTTAGTAAATGAAACGAGATTGCGCTGTAATATAGGAAGTAGGGTATCTGTCATTAGTAAATGGAACGAAATAGCGCTGTAATATAGGGTATCTCTCTTTAGTTAATGGAACGAGATAGCGCTGTAATATAGTGTATCTGTCTTTAGTAAATGGAACGAGATTTCGCTGTAATATAGGAAGTAGTGTATCAGTCTTTAGTAAATGGAACGAGATTTCGCTGTAATATAGGAAGTAGTGTATCTGTCTTTAGTAAATGGAACGAGATTTCGCTGTAATATATAAAGTAGGGTATCTGTCTTTAGTAAATGGAACGAGATTTCGCTGTAATATAGGAAGTAGTGTATCTGTCTTTAGTAAATGGAACAAGATAGCGCTGTAATATAGGAAGTAGGGTATCTGTCTTTAGTAAATGGAACAAGATAGCGCTGTAATATAGGAAGTAGGGTATCTGTCTTTAGTAAATGGAACAAGATAGCGCTGTAATATAGGAAGTAGTGTATCTGTCTTTAGTAAATGGAACAAGATAGCGCTGTAATATAGGAAGTAGGGTATCTGTCTTTAGTAAATGGAACGAGATAGCGCTGTAATATAGGAAGTAGTGTATCTGTCTTTAGTAAATGGAACAAGATAGCGCTGTAATATAGGAAGTAGTGTATCTGTCTTTAGTAAATGGAACAAGATAGCGCTGTAATATAGGAAGTAGGGTATCTGTCTTTAGTAAATGGAACAAGATAGCGCTGTAATATAGGAAGTAGGATATCTGTCTTTAGTAAATGGAACAAGATAGCGCTGTAATATAGGAAGTAGTGTATCTGTCTTTAGTAAATGGAACAAGATAGCGCTGTAATATAGGAAGTAGGGTATCTGTCTTTAGTAAATGGAACAAGATAGCGCTGTAATATAGGAAGTAGGGTATCTGTCTTTAGTAAACCGAATTAATGTTATTGCACGGAGTACAGGACCCACATTATATCTTGTTACACAGGACCCACATTATATCTTGTTACACAGGACCCACATTATATCTTGTTACACAGGACCCACATTATATCTTGTTACGCAGGACCCACATTATATCTTGTTACACAGGACCCACATTATATCTTGTTACACAGGACCCACATTATATCTTGTTACACAGGACCCACATTATATTTTGTTACACAGGACCCACATTATATCTTGCTACACAGGACCCACATTATATCTTGTTACACAGGACCCACATTATATCTTGTTACACAGGACCCACATTATATCTTGTTACACTGGACACATATTATATCTTGTTACACAGGACACACATTATATCTTGTTACACAGGACCCACATTATATCTTGTTACACAGGACCCACATAATATCTTGTTACACAGGACCCACATTATATCTTGCTACACAGGACCCACATTATATCTTGTTACACAGGACCCACATTATATCTTGTTACACAGGACCCACATTATATCTTGTTACACAGGACCCACATTATATCTTGTTACACAGGACCCACATTATATCTTGTTACACAGGACCCACATTATATCTTGTTACACAGGACCCACATTATATCTTGTTACACAGGACCCACATTATATCTTGTTACACAGGACCCACATTATATCTTGCTACACGTCCGTATTTTGAGGAATACCGGTCAATATGGCGAATAGACGACAGGAACTGTCAAAGGCTGTGCCTGAAAAGTGTTCCTTGTTGCAGTGTCCTCATATTCCAAGTCCGGCTTGTTGCAGGAGCTACTGAGTTAAGTGCTCTGTCCACACCGTGAGCTGTGCGTTTCTTCCGGATATATCTTCGATATTCCGATTGCTTACGATGAATGATGAGTATGACAGGGAACAGATGGCTGTGTTCACTTTCTATGCGATTTCGCCTTATGTCTTTTGGTGTGTGCTGAGACTGCTACGATGGGGACTGTAGCTACCTTTCTTTGATTGGGAGATGAGACATTAATTCGGATGATTCCACTGGCACGAGCGGTTGAGCAATTATAGATTTTAATTCGTTTGCAGTGATACCGGGGCCTTCCATAACCAAATAACACTATTCTGGACGAGCCCTTCAACCCTGGTATGGAAGTTGATAGCCGATGTTCTTTCCACTCGTCTCACTGATACTCTTTAACGCTTCTCTGGATTGGCTTCTTGTTAAGTTGCCCTTTGCTTCTCATCTAAGGGCTTGATTTGCCCTTGTCTCCTCTCATTAGTGTGGCCAATATGCAAACCTTCTTCTTTTGACTATAGATGATATTTGTGAATGTTTTCTCATTTCTCTTATTATAACGACAATAGTCTTGAATTCATTCCAAGTTATGCGAAGTGCTTTCCTGAAGTTTATAAATGTGTGTTTATTTTCTGTTTCTTTATTTGTTGTTCAGCTCTTTCATGCATTAATAACGGTACATAATACATTTAGTTTGGAAACCATGTTCTTTTTTCTGTGCTTAGTAATTTTGATTTCCGTATTTTATCAACGGTTTAAGAAATCCATTGCTGCCTCTGCTATTCTGATTCTAATTTCTCTCTGTGTGTCTCTTCCAAGCTATTCCATGCACATACACTATATTCTACCGCTTCTGGTCGACATATAGTTTTTTAATTTTCTAAATGAATTCGATTTTTCCTTAATTTTCGTGTAATATTCTGTCAGCCATTAATGGCAGGCCATATTTTTCATGCGTCGTCTTCGCGTTGCCACTGAGAGAACTTCGTTGTCACTGATAAGAACTACGTTGTCACTGATAGGAACTGCGTTGTCACTGATAAGAACTACGTTGTCACTGATAAGAACTACGTTGTCACTGATAAGAACTACGTTGTCACTGATAAGAACTACGTTGTCACTGATAAGAACTACGTTGTCACTGATAAGAACTACGTTGTCACTGATAAGAACTACGTTGTCACTGATAAGAACTACGTTGTCACTGATAGGAACTGCGTTGTCACTGATAAGAACTACGTTGTCACTGATAAGAACTACGTTGTCACTGATAAGAACTACGTTGTCACTGATAGGAACTACGTTGTCACTGATAAGAACTACGTTGTCACTGATAAGAACTACGTTGTCACTGATAAGAACTACGTTGTCACTGATAAGAACTACGTTGCCACTGATAGGAACTACGTTATCACTGATAAGAACTACGTTGTCACTGATAAGAGCTACGTTGTCACTGATAAGAACTACGTTGTCACTGATAAGAACTACGTTGCCACTGATAGGAACTACGTTGTCACTGATAAGAACTACGTTGTCACTGATAGGAACTACGTTGTCACTGATAAGAACTACGTTGCCACTGATAGGAACTACGTTGCCACTGATAGGAACTACGTTGCCACTGATAAGAACTACTTTACCACTGATAAGAACTACGTTGCCACTGATAGGAACTACGTTGCCACTGATAGGAACTACGTTGCTACTGATAAGAACTACGTTGCCACTGATAGGAACTACGTTGCCACTGATAAGAACTACGTTGCCACTGATAAGAACTACGTTGCCACTGATAAGAACTACGTTGCCACTGATAGGAACTACGTTGCCACTGATATGAACTACGTTACTACTGATAAGATCTACGTTGTCACTGATAAGAACTACGTTGCCACTGATATGAACTACGTTACTACTGATAAGAACTACGTTGCCACTGATATGAACTACGTTACTACTGATAAGAACTACGTTGCCACTGATATGAACTACGTTACTACTGATAAGAACTACGTTGCCACTGATATGAACTACGTTACTACTGATAAGATCTACGTTGTCACTGATAAGAACTACGTTGACACTGATATGAACTACGTTACTACTGATAAGAACTACGTTGCCACTGATATGAACTACGTTACTACTGATAAGAACTACGTTGCCACTGATAAGAACTACGTTGCCACTGATAGGAACTACGTTGCCACTGATAAGAACTACGTTGCCACTGATAGGAACTACGTTGCCACTGATAAGAACTACGTTGCTACTTATAGGAACTACGTTACTACTGATAAGAACTACGTTGCCACTGATAAGAACTACGTTGCCACTGATAAGAACTACGTTGCCACTGATAGGAACTACGTTGCCACAGATAAGAACTACGTTGCTACTGATAGGATCTACGTTGCCACTGATAGGAACGCCGTACAAAGATTTCCCATCAAAAACAGTTCACACCTCAAGCACTTCAACTATTTACCGCCGCACATGACATCGTTCAGAAACACCTTTACACATGACTTCGTTCACAAACACCTTTACACATGACATCGTTCACAAACACCTTTACACATGACATCGTTCACAAACACCTTACACATGACTTCGTTCACAAACACCTTTACACATGACTTAGTTCACAAACACCTTTACACATGACTTCGTTCACAAACACCTCTACACATGACATCGTTCACAAACACCTCTACACATGACATCGTTCACAAACACCTCTACACATGACATCGTTCACAAACACCTCTACACATGACATCGTTCAAAAACACCTCCACACATGACATCGTTCAAAAACACCTCCACACGTGACATCGTTCAATAACACCTCCACACATGACATCGTTCAAAAACACCTCCACACATGACATCGTTCAATAACACCTCCACACATGACATCGTTCAAAAACACCACCACACATGACATCGTTCAAAAACACCTCCACACATGACATCGTTCAATAACACCTCCATACATGACATTGTTGAAAAACACCGCCACACATGACATCGTTCACAAACACTGCCAGACATGACATCGTTCAAAAACACCTCCGCGCATGACCTCGTTCAAAAACACCTCCACACATGACATCCTTCATAAACACCTGCACACACAAATGTCATCGTTCAAAAACATCTCCACACATGACATCATTCAAAAACATCTCCACACATGACATCATTCAAAAACACCTCCACACATGACATCGTTCAAAAACACCTCCACACATGACATCGTTCAAAAACACCACCACACATGACATCGTTCAAAAACACCTCCACACATGACATCGTTCAATAACACCTCCATACATGACATTGTTGAAAAACACCGCCACACATGACATCGTTCACAAACACTGCCAGACATGACATCGTTCAAAAACACCTCCGCACATGACTGCGTTCAAAAACACCTCCACACATGACATCCTTCATAAACACCTGCACACACAAATGTCATCGTTCAAAAACATCTCCACACATGACATCATTCAAAAACACCTCCACACATGACATCGTTCAAAAACACCTCCACACATGACACCGTTAAAAACACCTCCACATATGACACTGTTAAAAACAACATCCACACATGACACCGTTAAAAAACACTTCCACACATGACACCGTTAAAAACACCTCCACACATGACATCGTTCAAAAACACCTCCACACATGACCCCGTTAAAAACACCTCCACACATGACACCGTTAAAAAACACCTCCACACATGACACCGTAAAAAACACCTCCACACATGACACCGTAAAAACACCTCCACACATGACACTGTTAAAAACACCTCCACACATGACAATTTTAAAAAACACCTCCACACATGACACTGTTAAAAAACACCTCCACACATGACACCGTTAAAAAGACATCCACACATGACGTCGTTCATAAAC
The DNA here is from genome assembly GCA_032433765.1 of Megaustenia siamemsis. Taxonomy (NCBI): domain Eukaryota; kingdom Metazoa; phylum Mollusca; class Gastropoda; order Stylommatophora; family Ariophantidae; genus Megaustenia; species Megaustenia siamemsis. The sequence goes on along the minus strand of JAVIAB010000159.1, from coordinate 41,749,768 downwards.
ACCTCCACACATGACACCATTAAAAACACCTCCACACATGACACTGTTAAAAAAACACCTCCACACATGACACCGTTAAAAAACACCTCCACACGTGACACTGTTAAAAAACACCTCCACACATGACACCGTTAAATACACCTCCACACATGACACCGTTAAAAAACACCTCCATACATGACACCGTTAATAAACACCTCCACACATGACACCGATAAAAAACACCTCCACACATGACACCGTTAAAAATCAAATCCACACGTAAAATTATGCAACATCCGCTCACTCCTATATCACTCATCTCTCTCACACACAATTCTCCAATCACTCATCCCTCTTACACACAATTCTCCAATTACTCATCTCTCTCACACACAATTCTCCAATCACTCATCACTCTCACACACAATTCTCCAATCACTCATCTCCCTCACACACAATTCTCCAATCACTCATCACTCTCACACACAATTGTCCAATCACTCATCCCTCACACACACAATTCTCCAGTCACTCATCACTCTCACACACAATTATCCAATCACTCATCACTCTCACACACAATTCTCCAATCACTCTCATCACTCTCACACACGATTCTCCAATCACTCATCACTCTCACACACAATTCTCCAGTCACTCATCCCTCTCACACACAATTCTCCAGTCACTCATCACTCTCACACACAATTCTCCAATCACTCATCACTCTCACACACAATTCTCCAATCACTCATCACTCTCACACACAATTCTCCAATCACTCATCACTCTCACACACAATTCTCTAATCACTCATCACTCTCTCACACAATTCTCCAGTCACTCATCACTCTCACACACAATTCTCCAATCACTCATCACTCTCACACACAATTCTCCAATCACTCATCACTCTCACACACAATTCTCCAGTCACTCATCACTCTCACACACAATTCTCCAATCACTCATCACTCTCACACACAATTCTCCAATCACTCATCACTCATCACTCTCACACACAATTCTCCAGTCACTCATCACTCTCACATACAATTCTCCAATCACTCATCACTCTCACACACAATTCTCCAATCACTCATCACTCTCACACACAATTCTCCAATCACTCATCACTCTCACACACAATTCTCCAATCACTCATCACTCTCACACACAATTCTCCAATCACTCATCACTCTCACACACAATTCTCCAATCACTCATCACTCTCACACACAATTCTCCAATCACTCATCACTCTCACACACAATTCTCCAATCACTCATCACTCTCACACACAATTCTCCAATCACTCATCACTCTCACACACAATTCTCCAATCACTCATCACTCTCACACACAATTATCCAATCACTCATCACTCTCACACACAATTCTCCAATCACTCATCACTCTCACACACAATTCTCCAATCACTCATCACTCTCACACACAATTCTCCAATCACTCATCACTCTCACACACAATTTTCTAATCACTCATCACTCTCTCACACAATTCTCCAGTCACTCATCACTCTCACACACAATTCTCCAATCACTCATCACTCTCACACACAATTCTCCAATCACTCATCACTCTCACACACAATTCTCCAGTCACTCATCACTCTCACACACAATTCTCCAATCACTCATCACTCTCACACACAATTCTCCAATCACTCATCACTCATCACTCTCACACACAATTCTCCAGTCACTCATCACTCTCACATACAATTATCCAATCACTCATCACTCTCACACACAATTCTCCAATCACTCATCACTCTCACACACAATTCTCCAGTCACTCATCACTCTCACACACAATTCTCCAATCACTCATCACTCTCACACACAATTCTCCAATCACTCATCACTCTCACACACAATTCTCCAATCACTCATCACTCTCACACACAATTCTCCAATCACTCATCACTCTCACACACAATTCTCCAATCATTCATCACTCTCACACACAATTCTCCAATCACTCATCACTCTCACACACAATTCTCCAATCACTCATCACTCTCACACACAATTCTCCAATCACTCATCACTCTCACACACAATTCTCCAATCACTCATCACTCTCACACACAATTCTCCAATCACTCATCACTCTCACACACAATTCTCCAATCACTCATCACTCTCACACACAATTCTCCAATCACTCATCACTCTCACACACAATTATCCAATCACTCATCACTCTCACACACAATTCTCCAATCACTCATCACTCTCACACACAATTCTCCAATCACTCATCACTCTCACACACAATTCTCCAATCACTCATCACTCTCACACACAATTCTCCAATCACTCATCACTCTCACACACAATTCTTCAAATGTTTCATCTCTCATAAATGAAAACTTGCAGAATCTCGCTCGCTCCTCGATGCCCCCACAGCCCGTATCAAATAAGACTATTGATTCTCTCGTGCGTGGCAATACTTAACTACGAGTGTTCTCCCCTGTCGATTCTCAGTTTTTATTTCTCGTATTGAACCAACGTTTTTTGTGGGCCGCCATGGTTGGATCAACGACAATTTGTTATCTCGTTTTTAGCTGCAATCGACACCATTAAATCTGGCTTTCCTGATAGGAGGTCTCTGCACATTTTTAGAGCAGAAACTCGCATAAGGACACGTTTCCTGACAGCGATTTCCAGCCGACAGAGGTTGAATGCAAGTCTCATGATTGATGAGCTCTCGTGAGGATCTTTATTGATCTCATCACTGGAGCTGCCATCAATTAGATCTTTCCGATCGGATGTCATGACGTCACACATAGACTGTGTCAATATATTGCTACTGCCGGTTTGAGAAAAACTAAAATACAGCGCGCTCGCACATGAACACAAACACACTGATACTAGCTAGCATCAAATACAGCGCGCCCGCACATGAACACAAACACACTGATTCTAGCTAGCATCAAATACAGCGCGCCCGCACATGAACACAAACACACTGATACTAGCTAGCATCAAATACAGCGCGCCCGCATATGAACACAAACACACTGATACTAGCTAGCATCAAATAAAGCGCGCCCGCATATGAACACAAACACACTGATACTAGCTAGCTAGCATCAAATGAAGCGCGCCCGCACATGAACACAAACACACTAATACTAGCTAGCATCAAATATGAAGCACAAAATGGTCATCCTTTAGCCGAGACTATGCCTTCCTTACCGTCCACGTGGGCGCTGTACCAATTACTAATTGTAATCCACTGACATTAACAACAACAACATTGCAGATTAATGTAACCGGCAATACAATGCTTCTAGTTGTACTTGGACGTACAGCTCAACAAGAAGAGAGGGTTTGTGATTGTACAGGTATAGTTCTACAAGAAGACAGGGTCTGTTGTACTTATACAGCTTGACAAGAACACAGGTTCTGTGTTTGTACAGGTACAGCTCGACAAGAAGACAGGGTCTTTTGTACTTATACAGCTCGACAAGAAGACAGGTTCTGTGCTTGTACAGGTACAGCTCGACAAGAAGACAGGGTCTGTGCTTGTACAGGTACAGCTCGACAAGAAGACAGGGTATGTGCTTGTACAGGTACAGCTCGACAAGAAGACAGGGTCTGTGCTTGTACAGGTACAGCTCGACAAGAAGACAGGGTCTGTGCTTGTACAGGTACAGCTCGACAAGAAGACAGGGTCTGTGCTTGTACAGGTACAGCTCGACAAGAAGACAGGGTCTGTGCTTGTACAGGTACAGCTCGACAAGAAGACAGGGTCTGTGCTTGTGCAGGTACAGCTCGACAAGAAGACAGGGTCTGTGCTTGTACAGGTACAGCTCGACAAGAAGACAGGGTCTGTGCTTGTACAGGTACAGCTCGACAAGACGAACAAAAATAAATCAACGTTAATAAAATGAAACGAACAACTACAAGCACAAATCACAACAGAGGACACGAGTGATCATTTCGTCAATTGCAGGTTTTGTAGCGTTGCACATATATATGAGGTTGGGTGGTCTAGAGGTCAAATGTCAGCCTCTAGACAGGATGGTCCCCAGTTCGAACGTCCCCAAAGACTGCGGGAATTGTTCACTTCCATAGTGTCTGGATAGTGAAGTCCGATGTCTAGCCTGTCGATGGCCACAAACAGAGGTCCCGTGTGAACTCGCGCACGTTAAACAAGCATTGCCAGTTACAAGCGGAAAAGAGTTGGCAAAAAATGGCATCTGCCAGAGAAATAATTGTGGTAAGCAAATCAGCCCATGCTGTAGACGGATGTGCCGGGCCTAAAGTCGCGGCTCTGCTGTAAACTAGCGACACCAACACCCTTGTCAATGGTCAATGAGGGAGAGCAAATATTTCAATGACTTTTTGTGATTACGTAGCGGTCCCCGAGCTCTGTCCAAGTGCTCAAACACACAAAGTAGGAAGCACGTTCACGCATCTTGACAATGTGAACGCCAGCTAAGGGGTGGTCTAGCATCTGTGACAATCAAATAGTCGAATCATTAGATGGCTCGGTACTCACATGAGTCCGGCAAGAGTCACTTGTTGAGCTCAAGACCGTCCGTCTAGTTCACAGCTGACGCTCAAGCGACCGTCAATGGACGAGATAAAACATTTGCCAGAGCACTTTATCAGGGGCAAGCTCCACCCCAAACTCAAACATAAACGCACCGGCCCGTGGTAGCCCTCATGTTGTAGTCAGCGTTCCAGCAGTTGCACGTAGCCCACATGTTGTAGTCAACGTTCCAGCACGTAGCCCACTTGTTGTAGTCAACGTTCCAGCAGTTGCACGTAGCCCACTTGTTGTAGTCAACGTTCCAGCACGTAGCCCACTTGTTGTAGTCAACGTTCCAGCACGTAGCCCACTGTTGTAGTCAACGTTCCAGCAGTTGCCCGGGAAATCCAAGATGACGAAATGATTGGAAACAGGGCTCGGGGTCACACACGACTCTAGCGGAGATCCCGGGCACATTTAGTCCAGACTTTAGATCGGGTTTCCCTATCCACCTTCTGCTACATCTTTATAGGAGCTCAGGGGAAAAACTACTGATTGTGTATGTGTGTGTGTGTGTGTGGGGGGGGGGGTGGAGGGAAGAGAGCATACGAGTTGCAACGCCTTTTTCTTGCAACGCCTCTTTCTTGCAACGCCTCTCCCGACCACACAACTCTTACTTCACTCATCCTATGTATTCGACATTAGTGTTGTATGAAGTGAGAGTTGTGTTGTCTCACAATAATATTTGGTGATGTTTAGAGTTGTGTTGTCTCACAATAATGTTTGCTGATGTTTAGAGTTGTGTTGTCTCACAATAATGTTTGCTGATGTTTAGAGCTGTGCTGTGTGACGCTTGAGCTGTTGTTAGACTGTATGAAGTAGAAGCTGTGTGGTCAGTACAACACCAGGATGGTTGGTCTTACACTCCACTCAGTCAGTTACTTTTTTGAGCCTATGCTTTTAGTAGTTGTCCTTTATGAATCATGGTTTGTCACTACTGGTTGTTGTTGTAATTGAACACATTGCAATTATTGCTGCTTCCAACTCTACACCCGTAGCAATCAGTGACGATGAACAACACACTGAGCGAAGACGTTCAGAAAGTGAGAACAGCTGGACCTGAAGCTAGACAAACAGTTCAGTCTCTCATACATTTGTAACGCTACATACTCTCACACATCAGGGGCCTATCCACCATCATTGATTTCTTGACTGTAATTGACTACTTGACTGTAATTGACTATTTGACTATGATTGACTACTTGACTATGATTGACTACTTGACTATGATTGACTACTTGACTATGATTGACTACAATTGATTCACTACGTGACTATGATTGACAACATGATCTATGAGTGACTTTTCGATATATGATTGACTACTTGACTGTAATAGGCTTCTTGACTGTATTTAGCTGCTTGATCTATGATTGACTACTTGACTATGATTGACAACTTAACTGTAATTGACTACTTGATATATGAATGACTACTTGGCTGTAATTTACTACTTGACTGTAACTGACTACTTGACTGTAATTTACTACTTGATTGTAATTTACTACTTGACTGTAATTGACTACTTGACTGTAATTGACTACTTGACTATGATTGATTACTTGTCTGTAATTGACTATGATTGACTACTTGACTATGATTGATTACTTGTCTGTAATTGACTATGATTGACTACTTGACTATGATTGATTACTTGTCTGTAATTGACTATGATTGACTACTTGACTATGATTGATTACTTGTCTGTAATTGACTATGATTGATTACTTGTCTGTAATTGACTATGATTGACTACTTGACTATGATTGACTACTTGACTATGATTGACTACTTGACTATGATTGACTACATGATCTATGATTGACAGCTTGATCTATGATTGACTACTTGACTATGATTGACTACTTGACTGTGATTGACTACTTGACTGTGATTGACTACTTTGTTCTGATTAACTACTTGATATATGATTGACTACTTTCCTATGACTGACTACGATTGACTACTTTGCTATGACTGACTAGTTGAGACTATGGTTGACTACTTTGCTATGATTGACTAATTGAGACTATGGTTGACTAGTTGAGACTATGATTGACTAATTGAGACTATGGTTAACTAGTTGAGACTATGGTTGACTAGTTGAGACTATGTTGACTACTTTGCTATGATAGACTAGTTGAGATTATGGTTGACTAATTGAGACTATGAATGACTACTTTGCTATGATTGACTAATAGAGACTATGATTGACTAATTGAGACTATGATTGACTAGTTGAGACTATGGTTGACTACCTGGAACAACGAGCCCCGGCTGCGCGAGATGAAAGACCAACTTTGTTTGAAGTTGACAAAGTGCATCTCCTTGGACGTCCTGACTGACAGCTACTGGACCATTGTCCCCAACCTGTAACGGTCACCTCCAGACAGCGAGACCTGCCCCACCTACCTCAGTGACTGTGAACCCGAGCTGGCATCTCCACACCAGGAATCCTGGTTCCCACTTGACTTTCCCATCTCTTTACTTTGACACTTACACCAACCACTTGTCAATGGCAGGCTGATCATGTTTTGTTCTTTATTATTCTCTTTCATTTCATCATTCACATATTTCGTGTGTGTGTGTGTGTGCGTGTGTGTGTGCGCGTGTGCGTGTGTGTGTGTGTATAACAATAACGTGTGGACTCAGTCTAAAGGTGAATGTTGAAGGTAGAGAGAGAAAAGAAAGTAGAGAGTAGATGTAACAAAAGATGAAGTACTTGCACTGACTGCTACATAGAACAGTACCTAGCTCCAATCAATGTCGAAGTTTATCCAGCGATCAATGAACGGAACATGTTTGACTAACTTCTCCCTGATGGAAGTTCAACAACAGAAAACTGTAAACAGGCAGTAAACGATAACAACGTTAACACCTTAGCAATCATAACTGGGAGACTTTGTAAATAAAGGAACCGAAAGTTATGTCCACTCATATATATATATATACACACACACACACACAAGCAGCTTTCCAAAAAATGAGGAAGATACTATGTAGTCCATTTTTGACAATAGAAACAAGAAATGGAGTTCTCAAATGTTATGTAGAGCCAGTCTTGACATGGATGTTAATCATGGACAATACGACAACAGACAAGTAAATCACTGGAGTCAGTAGAAATGTAATTTTATAGAAGAATGTGAGAATACCGTGGACAGCTAAGAAGGGTAATTAAAAATGTTCTGAAAGAGGCCATAGCAAAAATGAGGCTAATTTCCTTTATTAGGAAGAAACAATTATCATTTGTTGACCATACAATGAGAAGGATTAGCTGGAATATATTGTGACAACTGGAAAAATTGAGGGACGAAGTGACAGGAGGAAGCAAAGAGAAAAGATACCAGACAGCTTAAGAGAATGGCTTGGCAGAAGGTCAACAACAGGAATGATAAATAATTGCCGAGATCGAAAGTTGTGGAGAGACATAATCACCTACGCCAGCAGGCCCGGTACTTGATGGTATCTTCCCTCGCCACGATCTCGGTCAACGCTTCACATCTTTACCGCTTTGCATCATCAGTCATTATTCTTTCTATCCACGAGAGCGCCAGCCCGTGGGGGAGTCCAGACAAGATTGGCGACTGACAACGAGACTAATGCTCCGTCTTTTATCTCTGCTATGACACCATTGGACCTTGAACTCGCCCCTCCCCAGACAAACGCTGGCCAGCCCAGTCATCCCAAGGGCTCCTCATTGCTTGACCTCTGACGGCTCACAACTTGCCCTAGGAGAGCTTGTTGAAGTGCCAGATTGGGCTACTTCGTTGGCTGTTACCTACTTCCACTGTTCCCCGAACTTCATGACGCCCAGGCTACTCAATGACCTCGTACTGTCAGTGATTCATTTCATCTGGGGCCAGACCTAGTAACCCTTTTCTTTCCCCGCTGCGGTAACCAGCAAAGGCTTGCCATCCTGACTTTAACGGCTGGCTATTTGTTTATAATTGGCCACGTGTGTTCATTGCCCTGTCCTCATCAGCTACCGACTCTCGTGAATGTTTGCCTGTTTGCGTTACCTGTCCCAAATGTATGGCAGATCTCAAGCTCAGTTTATGTTCTAGACCTTCTCAGCCAATAGGTCTCCGTCCCCACACTTTATGTATAGGTCTCCGTCCCCACACTTTATGTATAGGTCTCCGTCCCCACACTTTATGTATAGGTCTCCGTCCCCACACTTTATGTATAGGTCTCCGTCCCCACACTTTATGTATTTATCTCCGTCCCCACAATTTATGTATTTATCTCCGTCCCCACAATTGATGTGTCTCCACTTTTCGTCTGTTTGATTCCAGGCACTATTGAAGTTATTGCACCAATGTGCCGTGACGGAACATGTCAAGACATGTCACTCAGTTGCACTTGATGTTCTTCTGTCGTATTTCTAGCTTGCTCGTTTCTCAACTTTAACCTGCTTTCTTGTGATTCTAGCATTCGTATTTACATGATGGCCTTACATGCTTTGCTACTGTTTAGATTTCTTCTCGTTTTTAGAATTGTGTTTAGTTTTTGTCTAGACCCATCGCTCTTATTTCTTTGTCTTGTTCGCCAAGTTGAGACATCATAGTTTTTGTCTAGACCCATCGCTCTTATTTCTTTGTCTTGTTCGCCAAGTTGAGACATCATAGTTTTTGTCTAGACCCATCGCTCTTATTTCTTTGTCTTGTTCGCCAAGTTGAGACATCATAGTTTTTGTCTAGACCCATCGCTCTTATTTCTTTGTCTTGTTCGCCAAGTTGAGACATCATAGTTTTTGTCTAGACCCATCGCTCTTATTTCTTTGTCTTGTTCGCCAAGTTGAGACATCATAGTTTTTGTCTAGACCCATCGCTCTTATTTCTTTGTCTTGTTCGCCAAGTTGAGACATCATAGTTTTTGTCTAGACCCATCGCTCTTATTTCTTTGTCTTGTTCGCCAAGTTGAGACATCATAGTTTTTGTCTAGACCCATCGCTCTTATTTCTTTGTCTTGTTCGCCAAGTTGAGACATCATAGTTTTTGTCTAGACCCATCGCTCTTATTTCTTTGTCTTGTTCGCCAAGTTGAGACATCATAGTTTTTATCTTTTATTGAAATTCTCCAGTTTCACACCTACCCCATGGTTATGTTCTCCAGTTTCACCCCTACACCATGGTTATGTTCTCCAGTTTCACCCCTACACCATGGTTATGTTCTCCAGTTTCACCCCTACACCATGGATATGTTCTCCAGTTTCACCCCTACACCATGGTTATGTTCTCCAGTTTCACCCTACACCATGGTTATGTTCTCCAGATTCACCCCTACACCATGGTTATGTTCTCCAGTTTCACCCCTACACCATGGTTATGTTCTCCAGTTTCACCCCTACACTATGGCTTTCCATGCTTGTGACTGTTCCATCGTTTTAACAAACCGCCTTGGCTACTGATGTCTACACTACTCTGGACACAAAATAGATCTCTGCCTTCTGCTCTCTCGTTAACGCATCCACATTTAAGCTTTTTATCTTTGGCGTCTGCTATATTGATATTTTTTGTGATCTCAACTCTGCTTATACTCAAACATCAGCCTTACTTGGTACCAGCTCCAGGTCTATCTTTTTTCCGTGTGATTAAGTTTACTTTTCAACCATTTTGTCTAGAGGTTTTGTGAAGTTTTGTTATCAATACAAGCTTTGCACACATTCCAGGACGTTATTCTAAACCACTTGTTGACAACGACACTTTGTTGATTATTGGACTGTCTGTTCTCGTGTCTCGGATACAATCTAAAAATATCATCTGATCTCCTGCCCACCTGAACATCCCCCCACCCCCCCCCCCAAAAAAAAAAAAAACAACAACAACAACACGATAATCCTGCCATAACAGATGCCATCTCTTGAGACCTGAGAACTGACCTGCACTGAGCTACCAGCCAATGTCCCCGCTTACTTTCAACTATTCACGTATGAGCAGATCTGCATTATCTGATAATTAAACGTACATAATAAACAAATATTCAGTCATAAAGTATTGATATGTTTGTTTGTATGTGACGAGCCTCGCTATTAGTTTTACATAATGAAACAGTTTGGCTTGCCAACTCACGGACACCCAGACAAAATATTGCGGCTGGAGCTTGTTTGGAATATACATTGATACCCACGCTTGTTTCAGATCTCTGTCCACGGGGAGTATCACATTGTGCTCCTCCCTGATATATTCGCTTGCCTTCTTGACTCCCCGTCCCAAAACATAATTATATGGCTGGTTAATCTTATCGTTGTCCCTTTGATGTTTTCTATCGCTCCCTGGGCGTTGGCTGTCCTCACTTCCCAGGCCGCCGACCGCTCAGGCCTATCTTTGGAGGCAATGCCAAGGCCGTCGAAGTGTGTGTGCATGGCGAGTGCGACACATCTCGTGAAACGGTCGCGTATATGGCGAGTGCGACACATCTCGTGAAACGGTCGCGTATATGGCGAGTGCGACACATCTCGTGAAACGGTCAAATCAACAAATAGTTTATTCTAGAATCATCTAGAAATGAACTAATTGATACTCAAAGAGATTAAGCAAAATATGTTTGTTATTTACAAACTCAATTGTAAAGACTATACGACAGAGCAAGGTCAAAGTGTTTTGACAAGACTATATAGAAGTTAAGATAACATTAGACAATATCAGTCGTTCAGCATGTACGAGCCAGACCGGTGATGTCTCACAACTATTGTAGTAGCCAACCTTTGAGGGATGCAGGACCTGCATGATATGGGGCTCGTGCAGATCCCTCCTATTTTCAAGGCTAGAATCTTGATATGGGATGGGTTGTTATCTATGTGGGTTGTGTTGTTTTCTATGTGAGTTGTGTTGTTTTCTATGTGAGTTGTGTTGTTTTCTATGTGAGTTGTGTTGTTTTCTATGTGAGTTGTGTTGTTTTCTATGTGAGTTGTGTTGTTTTCTGTGTGTGTTGTGCTGTTTTCTGTGTGAGTTGTGTTGTTTTCTATGTGAGTTGTGTTGTTTTCTATGTGAGTTGTGTTGTTTTCTGTGTGGGTTGTGTTGTTTTCTGTGTGAGTTGTGTTGTTTTCTGTGTGAGTTGTGTTGTTTTCTATGTGAGTTATGTTGTTTTCTGTGTGAGTTGTGTTGTTTTCTGTGTGGGTTTTGTTGTTTACCTGTGTGGGTTGTGTTGTTTTCTGTGTGGGTTGTGTTGTTTTCTGTGTGGGTTGTGTTGTTTTCTGTGTGAGTTGTGTTGTTTTCTGTGTGGGTTGTGTTGTTTTCTGTGTGAGTTGTGTTGTTTTCTGTGTGGGTTGTGTTGTTTTCTAAGTGAGTTGTGTTGTTTTCTGTGTGGGTTGTGTTGTTTTCTGTGTGAGTTGTGTTGTTTTCTATGTGAATTGTGTTGTTTTCTATGTGGGTTGTGTTGTTTTCTGTGTGAGTTGTGTTGTTTTCTATGTGAGTTGTGTTGTTTTCTGTGTGGGTTGTGTTGTTTTCTGTGTGAGTTGTGTTGTTTTCTGTGTGAGTTGTGTTGTTTTCTGTGTGAGTTGTATTGTTTTCTGTGTGGGTTGTGTTGTTTTCTATGTGAGTTGTGTTGTTTTCTGTGTGGGTTGTGTTGTTTACCTGTGTGGGTTGTGTTGTTTTCTGTGTGGGTTGTGTTGTTTTCTGTGTGGGTTGTGTTGTTTTCTGTGTGGGTTGTGTTGTTTTCTGTGTGAGTTGTATTGTTTTCTGTGTGGGTTGTGTTGTTTTCTATGTGAGTTGTGTTGTTTTCTATGTGAGTTGTGTTGTTTTCTATGTGGGTTGTGTTGTTTTCTATGTGAGTTGTGTTGTTTTCTGTGTGGGTTGTGTTGTTTTCTATGTGAGTTGTGTTGTTTTCTGTGTGGGTTGTTTTGTTTTCTATGTGGGCTGTGTTGTTTTCTGTGTGGGTTGTGTTGTTTTCTATGTGAGTTGTGTTGCTTTCTGTGTGGGTTGTTTTGTTTTCTATGTGGGCTGTGTTGTTTTCTGTGTGGGTTGTATTGTTTTCTATGTGAGTTGTGTTGTTTTCTGTGTGGGTTGTGTTGTTTTCTATGTGAGTTGTGTTGTTTTCTATGTGGGCTGTGTTGTTTTCTGTGTGAGTTGTGTTGTTTTCTGTGTGAGTTGTATTGTTTTCTGTGTGGGTTGTGTTGTTTTCTATGTGAGTTGTGTTGTTTTCTGTGTGGGCTGTGTTGTTTTCTATGTGAGTTGTGTTGTTTTCTATGTGGGCTGTGTTGTTTTCTGTGTGAGTTGTTTTGTTTTCTATGTGGGCTGTGTTTTTATTATCTTATTGCAATGAAACATCGTTAAAATAAGAGCAAGGCCCTGTCATGCTAGACTGCACCGCTGCACGGCAGAAGTTCAGCATAAATAAAAGATTATCTTTTATCTTCGCGATTTGCCCCGCATTTTACTTAGTTTATGAGTAATTTCTAGTGTGAACCTGTTTAACTATTTCTTTAGTTTTCCTTTTCCACAACAGGCTTGTATGAGGCCATAAAGTCGAGTTAGTCTCTGGTCCGGCTCTGTGTAATAGGGCACAGTTCTAGCACCATTTGGAAGATTTGCTGATCACTTTTCATTGACTCTTGTATGGGCATTTGTACAAGCCTTTGTAGGTTAGCTAGACGAGGTTAGAGTATTGCCGACATATGACTTGTTGGGAGTTGAGATAAGCATTGATATCTCGGTAAAGTCCTGGCTGTGTCTGTCTAGCGCTAACAGGACAGGCTATTTGGTATCTGTACCGACGTCTATCTTGTCTCTCTAATTACATCTATTGGTTCTAGTGTTTACGATCTTGACATTGAGTACATGCCTGGCAAAAGTGCTGTCCAGTCGATCTTGACACTGAGTACATGCCTGGCCAAAGTGTTGTCCAGTAGATCTTGACATTGAGTACATGCCTGGCCAAAGTGCTGTCAAGTAGATCTTGACATTGAGTACATGCCTGGCCAAAGTGTTGTCCAGTAGATCTTGACATTGAGTACATGCCTGGCCAAAGTGCTGTCCAGTAGATCTTGACATTGAGTACATGCCTGGCCAAAGTGCTGTCCAGTAGATCTTGACATTGAGTACATGCCTGGCAAAAGTGCTGTCCAGTAGATTTTGACATTGAGTACATGCCTGGCAAAAGTGCTGTCCAGTAGATCTTGACATTGAGTACATGCCTGGCAAAAGTGCTGTCCAGTAGATCTTGACATTGAGTACTTGCCTGGCCAAAGTGAATTTCAGTAGATCTTGACATTGAGTACATGCCTGGCCAAAGTGAATTTCAGTAGATCTTGACATTGAGTACATGCCTGGCAAACGTGCTGTCCAGTAGATCTTGACATTGAGTACATGCCTGGCCAAAGTGAATTTCAGTAGATCTTGACATTGAGTACATTCCTGGCCAAAGTGCTGTCCAGTCGATCTTGACATTGAGTACATGCCTGGCCAAAGTGCTGTCCAGTAGATCTTGACATTGAGTACATGCCTGGCCAAAGTGCTGTCCAGTAGATCTTGCCACCCAGTTAACTATATCTTTATATCGAAAGCATTTATTCCGCCCCCCTCCCCCTCTTTGTTTCGGTTGTTGTACATTCATTACTTCTGGGAGTGAATGAGAACTGTAATAAGTTCAAAGATTTGACTTGATTCTCGCTGTGCGAGTCCAGAATGGTTCATAGCGTAAAAGTATTGCCATAGGAAGAGAGATAAGCTGACAGAAAGAAGAGATGAAATAAAGTGAAATCCTTCAATAATATTAACAGGTTAAGTTGAGAGTCTTTAGTTCACCAATTCCCTCAATAATATTGACAGGTTAAGTTGAGAGTCTTTGGTTCATCAATTCCCTCAATAATATTGACAGGTTAAGTTGAGAGTCTTTAGTTCACCAGTTCCCTACTAAAAGAAGACAATAAGACTTTTACATCTTAATTTGGGGAGACAACTGACGTGAAAGGTCAACTTGGCGAGCACGTGATATCTAGAATAGCAATGAGGATCTCTAGAGAAGATTCTAGTCTAATGACCAAGTCAAGCAGACAAACAGAGAACTTTCCAACAAGTTCATCTGACACACGTACACCAGAAACTGCCTCTTTTCATTGGTTGACTGGGATAGGGGACTTCCACTATAAATAGCTGAGCAAAGAATGGATGATTTCTTAGAGAGGAATGATTTCTCGTGATTCGTCTCATGAGATTACCTACAAGTGATTCAACAATGAGGCAGCATAGACACAACTGTCTAGAGTTTGTTGAAGTAAGAGACAACCAGCCAGACTTACCTATTATAAGATGGTGCCTAGAAGTGTGTTAGAGTTAGCTAGACGCGGTCTGGAGGAATAATAGAGAGACTTCTAGTGAGTAGTTTTGTAGAGTTTATCTACATCAGAGAATGAAATAATAATATGTGAATAAACGGATTTGAATGGCGATCCATCGTAGCCAACCTTCGTTGCGGAGACGGCACTCGATGATGATGATGATGAATATGTGAATTATATGTGACAGTCTACAATTATTAAAGAGATAATAGCGTAGACTAGCACTGTAGCATCTATTAGGGATGTGTCCTCACCACACGAAGATAGTCTAGCTCACATCCCAACACCACAAAGTAGAGTTGATGTTATTGATTATTGGAGGAAATGAGATGAAGAAGTTCATCAAGTTCAACATTTGATTCATGAATTATCATCAAGCATCTTCTATCTAGAATCATGCCATTAATTGTGATCATCAAGAGGTCAAGTGATGTGTCAAATAAACATTGATTGTGATCATCAAGAGGTCAAGTGATGTGTCAAATAAACGTTGATTGTGATCATCAAGAGGTCAAGTGATGTGTCAAATAAACGTTGATTGTGATCATCAAGAGGCCAAGTGATGTGTCAAATAAACATTGATTGTGATCATCAAGAGGTCAAGTGATGTGTCAAATAAACATTGATTGTGATCATCAAGAGGCCAAGTGATGTGTCAAATAAACGTTGATTGTGATCATCAAGAGGTCAAGTGATGTGTCAAATAAACGTTGATTGTGATCATCAAGAGGTCAAGTGATGTGTCAAATAAACGTTGATTGTGATCATCAAGAGGTCAAGTGATGTGTCAAATAAACGTTGATTGTGATCATCAAGAGGCCAAGTGATGTGTCAAATAAACATTGATTGTGATCATCAACAGGCCAAGTGATGTGTCAAATAAACATTGATTGTGATCATCAAGAGGTCAAGTGATGTGTCAAATAAACGTTGATTGTGATCATCAAGAGGTCAAGTGATGTGCCAAATAAACATTGATTGTGATCATCAAGAGGTCAAGTGATGTGTCAAATAAACATTGATTGTGATCATCAAGAGGTCAAGTGATGTGTCAAATAAACATTGATTGTGATCATCAAGAGGTCAAGTAATGTGTCAAATAAACATTGATTGAGCTCATAAATTAGTCTTATAATTGTCACGTGGTCTATGTAGTGAAGTCTGGACACGATGATCTCCTCCAGGTTGCTTGAAGAGACCTTTATTGATGAGGACAGTTACTCTTCAATGTCTGAGATAGAAAACACAAATACATGAACAGAAACTTCAGTTAGGGACTTAGTCCATGTCTGAGATAGAAAACACAAATACATGAACAGAAACTTCAGTTAGGGACTTAGTCCATGTCTGAGATAGAAAACACAAATACATGAACAGAAACTTCAGTTAGGAACTTAGTCCATGTCTGAGATAGAAAACACAAATACATGAACAGAAACTTCAGTTAGGGACTTAGTCCATGTCTGAGATAGAAAACACAAATACATGAACAGAAACTTCAGTTAGGGACTTAGTCCATGTCTGAGATAGAAAACACAAATACATGAACAGAAACTTCAGTTAGGAACTTAGTCCATGTCTGAGATAGAAAACACAAATACATGAACAGAAACTTCAGTTAGGGACTTAGTCCATGTCTGAGATAGAAAACACAAATACATGAACAGAAACTTCAGTTAGGGACTTAGTCCATGTCTGAGATAGAAAACACAAATACATGAACAGAAACTTCAGTTAGGGACTTAGTCCATGTCTGAGATAGAAAACACAAATACATGAACAGAAACTTCAGTTAGGGACTTAGTCCATGTCTGAGATAGAAAACACAAATACATGAACAGAAACTTCAGTTAGGGACTTAGTCCATGTCTGAGATAGAAAACACAAATACATGAACAGAAACTTCAGTTAGGAACTTAGTCCTCACACACAAGGTGGGTCACTGACCAGCACAGCTCAGCGATGTTTGCTCTATCCCTTCTTCTTGTTTCTTCAGTTGACGAACGTTATCTGGTGAATGTCAGACCCAGTCATTCCGACCTCGCCTACCTGACTTGACACCTAGGGTCTCCACTGAAATCCAACAGTTCATTGATTTCAAATATTTGGTTACAAGTCTGTCCTTTTAATTTCACAAATTCAAAGTGTTTTTTTTTTTATAAAAGATGAATCTATCTAGACACAGGTTTCCTGACAGACTGAATTGTGTTTACAGGCGCGGGCGACGGTGGTGAGATACTGGGTAAATGGTTGTTGTGGGGGAAACCTCTCATTTCTCAAGTACAGCTCGTTGTTAGACAGTTTTACGATAAGGTTTGGATAAGAAGTGAGAGACTGAGGGCGAGTGTCTCACGGCCAGTGAACGTGCGATCTGTTGTTGTGGGCCGCATTGCTGGAGACCGCCAAGTAAATTAGCAGGACCTAAATAGAACACGAGTGTTCCGTGAGGGCAGATATATGGACTGAGTGTGCAGATAAGGCACGGCTAGGGTATCGCCTTCTAACAGCTAGTGTCGGTGTGATCTTCCTGAAGGCACTGGCAGAGAGTTCTCCCTGGCGAGTCTACGCTTTTAACTGTTTTATCAGATTGTCTAGACTCTCGGCCTGTCAGCGTGTCACGTCAAAGTTCACTCAGTGTCAGGGGCTGGTCTCCACACTAGCAGACGCGGGCCGCACGGAGGTCTATCATAAACAACTGGAGCTACCACCTTCAACGCGTCTACTAAAATTGCTTTTTAAAAAAAATGTAAACATTTCTTTCACCTCAAGACAATGAAATTATTCAAGTCAATCAGCAGAAAAGTGATTGTTCATAAATAATTGGCTATTTCAAATTAAAATTCACTTTCGCTTCTGTTGTGTCTTGCTCCAAAGACTTGCTAATTTTGCGTCGAGTACAACTGAATGAGTTGTCTAGAAGTCTACAGATCGGTTCCTTTCTGTCTCAAGTAATCCACTTTGCTTGATTTATAGACCAGACTTATTGTTATTGAAATCAATTGTTCAAACTCCCATGAAATCTTGTTACTTCAATAAAGTGTTACTTCAATAAAGTGTTACTTCAATAAAGTGTTACTTCAATAAAGTTTTACTTCAAAACTCGAATTATTTTCTGATTTAGATTATTTGTTTCAAACTCGACAGCTCGTTATTTAAATTAGTTTTGTTGAAAAAAAAAAACTTCTTTTCTTCAAATTAATTGTTACAAACCTCAAATAGTAGTTCTTGACATCAATTGTTACAAACCTCAAATAGTAGTTGTTGACATCAATTGTTACAAACCTCAAATAGTAGTTGTTGACAGCAATTGTTACAAACCTCAAATAGTAGTTGTTGACATCAATTGTTACAAACCTCAAATAGTAGTTGTTGACATCAATTGTTACAAACCTCAAATAGTAGTTGTTGACATCAATTGTTACAAACCTCAAATAGTAGTTGTTGACAGCAATTGTTACAAACCTCAAATAGTAGTTGTTGACATCAATTGTTACAAACCTCAAATAGTAGTTGTTGACATCATTTGTTACAAACCTCAAATAGTAGTTGTTGACATCAGTTGTTACAAACCTCAAATAGCAGTTGTTGACATCAATTGTTACAAACCTCAAATAGTAGTTGTTGACAGCAATTGTTACAAACCTCAAATAGTAGTTGTTGACATCAATTGTTACAAACCTCAAATAGTAGTTGTTGACATCAATTGTTACAAACCTCAAATAGTAGTTGTTGACATCAATTGTTACAAACCTCAAATAGTAGTTGTTGACAGCAATTGTTAGAAAAGTCGCTTATATGGAATTATTCAGTTGCGTCACATTTATGTGGACATCATCTAAGTTGTTTGAGATATGAGGTGTCCATGAACCTGTAGGACCAAGTCATGGCTTACAGTGTCTGTCTTGGCTTTTACGATGAGAACATTAGTGCGCGATTGTTGTTGTTGTAGTTGCAGTTGTTGTAGTAGTAGTTGTTGTAGAAGTTGTTGTAGTAGTAGTTGTTGTAGTAGCATTTGTTGTAGTAGTAGTTGTTGCAGTAGTTGTTGTAGTAGTTGTTGTTGTAGTTGTAGTAGTAGTTGTTGTAGTTGCAGTAGTTGTTGCAGTAGTTGTTGTAGTAGTAGTTGTTGTAGTTGTAGTAGTTATAGTAGTAGTTCTTGTAGTAGTTGTAGTAGTTGTTGTTGTAGTTGTTGTTGTAGTTGTTGTAGTTGTAGTAGTAGTTGTAGTAGTTGTTGTTGTAGTAGTTGTAGTAGTTGTTGTTGTAGTTGTAGTAGTAGTTGTAGTAGTTGTTGTTGTTGTAGTTGTAGTAGTAGTTGTTGTAGTTGTAGTAGTTATAGTAGTAGTTCGTGTAGTAGTTGTAGTAGTAGTTGTAGTAGTTGTTGTAGTTGTTGTTGTTGTAGTAGTTGTAGTAGTAGTTGTAGTAGTTGTAGTAGTAGTTGTTGTTGTAGTAGTTGTAGTAGTTGTTGTTGTAGTAGTTGTAGTAGTAGTTGTTGTAGTTGTTGTAGTAGTTGTAGTAGTTGTTGTAGTTGTTGTAGTAGTTGTTGTAGTAGTTGTTGTTGTAGTAGTAGTTGTTGTAGTTGTTGTTGTAGTTGTTGTAGTTGTTGTAGTAGTAGTTGTTGTTGTAGTAGTTGTAGTAGTAGTTGTTGTAGTTGTTGTTGTAGTAGTTGTAGTAGTATTTTTGTAGTTGTTGTTGTAGTAGTTGTAGTAGTTGTTGTTGTAGTTGTTGTAGTAGTTGTAGTAGTAGTTGTAGTAGTTGTTGTTGTAGTTGTTGTAGTAGTTGTAGTAGTAGTTGTTGTTGTAGTTGTTGTAGTAGTTGTAGTAGTTGTTGTAGTAGTTGTTGTAGTAGTTGTTGTAGTTGTTGTTGTAGTGGTTGTAGTAGTTGTTGTTGTAGTTGTTGTAGTAGTTGTAGTAGTAGTTGTAGTAGTTGTTGCAGTAGTTGTTGTAGTAGCAGTTGTTGTAGTTGTAGTAGTTGTTGTAGTAGTAGTTGTAGTAGTTGTTGCAGTAGTTGTTGTAGTAGCAGTTGTTGTAGTTGTAGTAGTTGTTGTAGTAGTTGTAGTAGTAGTTGTAGTAGTTGTTGTTGTAGTTGTTGTAGTAGTTGTTGTAGTAGTTGTAGTAGTAGTTGTAGTAGTTGTTGCAGTAGTTGTTGTAGTAGCAGTTGTTGTAGTTGTAGTAGTTGTTGTAGTAGTTGTAGTAGTAGTAGTAATTGTAGTAGTAGTATTTTTTGTAGTAGTTGTTGTTGTTGTAGTAGTAGTAGTTGTTGTAGTAGTAGTAGTAGTTGTAGTAGTAGTAGTTGTAATAGTTGTTGTAGTAGTTGTTGTAGTAGTTGTTGTAGTAGTTGTTGTAATAGTTGTTGTAGTAGTTGTTGTAGTAGTTGTTATAGTAGTTGTTATAGTAGTAGTTGTAGTAGTTGTTGTAGTAGTAGTTGTAGTAGTTGTTGTAGTAGTAGTTGTTGTAGTAATTGTAGTAGTTGTAGTAGAGTCTGTCTACGTAAAGGTAAATACACTAAATAGGAAATGCTTAAGTTAAATAGTGCACTAGCTGATACACTTCAGCTGGATAATACAGAAAATGAACTGTATATATGCTAAATAGTTTCTCAAACTAGACAGTAAGTATGTTGGATAGTATCTCAAACTGGGCAATAAGTATGTTGGATAGTATCTCAAACTGAACAATAAGTATGTTGGATAGTATCTCAAACTGGACAATAAGTATGTTGGATAGTATCTCAAACTGGACAATAATAATGCTTGGTAATATCTCAAACTGGACAATAAATATGCTGGATAGTATCTCAAACTGGACATTAAGTATTCTGGATAGTGTCAGAAGCTGGACAGTACCTAAACAAAGTAGCACACAAGTTGGAAAGTTGATAAATCTTTCATGTTGGCAGCCATCTTTCCAAGAACTTTAGTCTCCGTTTTAATCTGCTTTTTGCACACAAGTGTCCTGCTCAAACAAAGCTTTATTATCAATGTTGACTTTTTTGTATACAAGTGCGTTTATTGAAAAGATTAGAAATTGCGGTCATTCAAGTGTTGGTTAATAAACCGATGTGTCTTATTGCTGCAGTCAAGTGTTGGTTAATAAACCGATGTGTCTTATTGCTGCAGTCAAGTGTTGGTTAATAAACCGATGTGACTTATTGCTGCAGTCAAGTGTTGGTTAATAAACCGATGTGACTTATTGCTGCAGTCAAGTGTTGGTTAATAAACCGATGTGTCTTATTGCTGCAGTCAAGTGTTGGTTAATAAACCGATGTGTCTTATTGCTGCATTCAAGTGTTGGTTAATAAACCGATGTGTCTTATTGCTGCATTCAAGTGTTGGTTAATAAACCGATGTGTCTTATTGCTACAGTCAAGTGTTGGTTAATAAACCGATGTGCTTTATTGCTACAGTCAAGTGTTGGTTAATAAACCGATGTGACTTATTGCTGCATTCAAGTGTTGGTTAATAAACCGATGTGCTTTATTGCTACAGTCAAGTGTTGGTTAATAAACCGATGTGTCTTATTGCTGCATTCAAGTGTTGGTTAATAAACCGATGTGTCTTATTGCTACAGTCAAGTGTTGGTTAATAAACCGATGTGCTTTATTGCTACAGTCAAGTATTGGTTAATAAACCGATGTGACTTATTGCTGCAGTCAAGTGTTGGTTAATAAACCGATGTGCTTTACTACTGCAGTAAAGTGTTGGTTAATAAACCGATGTGACTTATTGCTGCAGTCAGGTGTTGGTTAATAAACCGATGTGCTTTATTGCTGCAGTCAAGTGTTGGTTAATAACCGATGTGCTTTATTGCTGCAGTCAAGTGTTGGTTAATAAACCGATGTGATTTATTGCTGCAGTCAAGTGTTGGTTAATAAACCGATGTGACTTATTGCTGCAGTCAAGTGTTGGTTAATAAACCGATGTGTCTTATTGCTACAGTCAAGTGTTGGTTAATAAACCGATGTGTCTTATTGCTGCAGTCAAGTGTTGGTTAATAAACCGATGTGTCTTATTGCCGCAATCAAGTGTTGGTTAATAAACCGATGTGTCTTATTGCTGCAGTCAAATGTTTGTTATAAATTGTTCTGATGTTTGCGGAAGACATTGATCACCAACACAAGGATAAAGCAAGCCACACGATGATGATAAAAGCTGATCTGGTCACAATCATTGGTTGTCAGAAGTCCAGGAACTGTCTACCTGCCATGAAGGAACTTGTACAGGCAATAGCACGAGGCGGCACCGAGAGATAACAGCTGAGGGCACAGAGATTTGCAAGGGAGGTTGGTAGGCAGACCAGAAAGGTCACGTGTGTAATTTGATTATGACCTAAAGGTTACGTGTATTAGATCGGGGTTCACTGGCTAGGCCATTAACCACTGGAAGTGTCAGAAGTTATTTTTTTCTTTGTGACTCGCGTGTGTTCTTCGACCATGGGTGGCGTTATATCTTCTCTGCTAACTGCGGTTTGAAGATGGTCGATGAGTCCAACTCTACAACTGTCTTAAGGACACGTGACTGTTGACGTTATGTCATTGAGTTTGGTGATGTGACAAAGCTGGACTTACAAAGCGAACGTTACCTTCTGTCCTGACAAGTATAGAAACTTGACTTACAAAGCGAACGTTACTTTCTGTCCTGACAAGTATAGAAACTTGACTTACAAAGCGAACGTTACCTTCTGTCCTGACAAGTATAGAAACTTGAATTACAAAGCGAACGTCACCTTCTGTCCTGACAAGTATAGAAACTTGAATTACAAAGCGAACGTTACCTTCTGTCCTGACAAGTATAGAAACTTGACTTACAAAGCGAACGTTACTTTCTGTCCTGACAAGTATAGAAACTTGACTTACAAAGCGAACGTTACCTTCTGTCCTGACAAGTATAGAAACTTGAATTACAAAGCGAACGTTACCTTCTGTCCTGACAAGTATAGAAACTTGACTTACAAAACGAACGTTACCTTCTGTCCTGACAAGTATAGAAACTTGACTTACAAAGCGAACGTTACCTTCTGTCCTTACAAGTATAGAAACTTGACTTACAAGGCGAACGCAAAATTCTGTCCTGACAAGTATAGAAACTTGACTTACAAGGCGAACGCAAACTTCTGTCCTGACAAGTATAGAAACTTGACTTACAAGGCGAACGTTACCTTCTGTCCTGACAAGTATCGACCCTGTTAAAAGAGATCGTGAGATACACAAGCGGGTAATATATGCGAGTAAGACCAAAGTTACATACACAAACGGGTAATATATGCGAGTAAGATCAAAGTTACATACACAAGCGGGTAATATATGCGAGTAAGATCAAAGTTACATACACAAGCGGGTAATATATGCGAGTAAGATCAAAGTTACATACACAAGCGGGTAATATCTGCGAGTAAGATCAAAGTTGGGTGTCCGGTTAGCGCAATCGATAGGCGGTTGGCTTACCACGGCAACAGCCGGGGTTCGTAATCCTGGCGAGGACACCTGGGTTTTACTAATTCCCTAAAAATTAGTAGGAGCCGCGATAGCTCAGTGGTTAGTGAACTGGACTACTACGGACAAGGGGTAGGGTTCGATCCCAACCGACGGCTCCGGGTTCACCCAGCCTTAAATGGGTACCGGATTTTTTCTGGGAAAGTAAAAGCAGCACGGGCGTAATACCGACCACATTATCCCAAAAATCATGTGCTGAAGGTCTGTAAAATATAGGGTCACTAACACCATATTTCCCTATACGCCACTTGGCGTGACGGGGGGTACTTTACTTTTACTTTTAAGATCAAAGTTACATACACATTACAATGTGACGACTTATTGCTATAGGACTTCAACCTGCTCCTGCATAGACGGGACTTTATGTTCACATGAACATCCAATTGTCTTCTGACAAAAAATAGCACACGTACCAGGCATCTCAGAGAATAGCACACGTACCAGGCAACTCCACAGGGAATGAACAAAGCAGAGAACTCACGTTGACAATATATCTTCTGCAGTTTGCGGAATACCACAACCAAGAAACAAACGTGCACCAATGTACATTTAACAGCGTATTAAGGTAATCGTTACATCTTACAGTCTATAATGTAATCGTTACATCTTACAGTCTATAATATAATCGTTACATCTTACAGTCTATAATGTAATCGTTACATCTTACAGTCTATAATATAATCGTTACATCTTACAGTCTATAATGTAATCGTTACATCTTAGTCTATAATATAATCGTTACATCTTACAGTCTATAATAATGTAATCGTTACACCCTACAGTCTGTAATGTAGTCGTTAAAACTTATGGTTTACAAGATAACTGTTACATCTTAGTCTATAAGGTAATCCTTACACCTACCAGTCTACAATGTAATACTTACACCTACCAGTCTACAATGTAATACTTACACCTACCAGTCTACAATGTAATACTTACACCTACCAGTCTACAATGTAATACTTACACCTACCAGTCTACAATGTAATACTTACACCTACCAGTCTACAATGTAATCCTTACACCTACCAGTCTACAATGTAATGCTTACACCTACCAGTCTACAATGTAATACTTACACCTACCAGTCTACAATGTAATACTTACACCTACCAGTCTAAATGTTATACTTACACCTACCAGTCTACAATGTAATACTTACACCTACCAGTCTACAATGTAATACTTACACCTACCAGTCTACAATGTAATACTTACACCTACCAGTCTACAATGTAATCCTTACACCTACCAGTCTACAATGTAATACTTACACCTACCAGTCTACAATGTAATACTTACACCTACCAGTCTGCAATGTAATACTTACACCTACCAGTCTACAATGTAATACTTACACCTACCAGTCTACAATGTAATACTTACACCTACCAGTCTACAATGTAATACTTACACCTACCAGTCTACAATGTAATACTTACACCTACCAGTCTACAATGTAATACTTACACCTACCAGTCTACAATGTAATACTTACACCTACCAGTCTACAATGTAATACTTACACCTACCAGTCTACAATGTAATGCTTACACCTACCAGTCTACAATGTAATACTTACACCTACCAGTCTACAATGTAATACTTACACCTACCAGTCTAAATGTTATACTTACACCTACCAGTCTACAATGTAATACTTACACCTACCAGTCTACAATGTAATACTTACACCTACCAGTCTACAATGTAATACTTACACCTACCAGTCTACAATGTAATACTTACACCTACCAGTCTACAATGTAATACTTACACCTACCAGTCTACAATGTAATACTTACACCTACCAGTCTACAATGTAATACTTACACCTACCAGTCTACAATGTAATACTTACACCTACCAGTCTACAATGTAATACTTACACCTACCAGTCTACAATGTAATACTTACACCTACCAGTCTACAATGTAATCCTTACACCTACCAGTCTACAATGTAATACTTACACCTACCAGTCTACAATGTAATACTTACACCTACCAGTCTACAATGTAATACTTACACCTACCAGTCTACAATGTAATACTTACACCTACCAGTCTACAATGTAATACTTACACCTACCAGTCTACAATGTTATCCTTACACCTACCAGTCTACAATGTAATCCTTACACCTACCAGTCTGTAAGGTAATCCTTACACCTACCAGTCTACAATGTAATCCTTACACCTACCAGTCTGTAAGGTAATCCTTACACCTATCAGTCTGTAAGGTAATCCTTACACCTACCGGTCTACAAGGTGATCGTACTATTTCTGTGTCCTCTACACATTCTGCCTTAGTTGTGTGTTCATTGAACTCTCAGGACAGGGCCTGTTTAGGACATCGTTAAGGCAAGTCAAACGCGGAATGTAAATAGTCCTAATGGTTATTGGTGTTCTCTATGCTAAGACCAACCTCATTTTCTGAGACTACGTTAATTTGAAATCAAGCGTGGTGCGAGTAGGAATGGACAATGGAAGAGATTCTTGAGCAATGTGTTTAACTATAAAGCAGCGAAGTAGTGTTTAATTATCGAGCTACTGCAACAGGAAGTGTGTTGTACTATCGAAAGTCAACTTGTGGACAAGGGAATGAACATACTGTGCTGCCCAGAGTTCTATGAAGTTGGTTCCTCTAACTGACCAGTTTGTCCTTCGCTTCACGGTGAACATGTGGGCACAGAAGTTGAGAACATGTGTGGAAAGCGCTAAACAATGGCTGTCACGTGTTCTCTGCTGGGTCCGACCTTGACATAGAGGCCAAACCAAGGACGGGAGGGTGGACAGTGAACGGAAGAGCTAACTTAAACATGTAAAGTTTTGTGACGTGACGAGAGCTGTCAGTCCGACCATGTCACGTCACAGTGTTATCCCGCACGAGACGACCAGCCAGTCACTGAACGTCCGGTGACAACCAAGATGGATGAATCAATCTTCTAGCCTCCCTGACGTCAATTAGCGTTGGACTCTCTTTCTGACATATTCATGGTTGGGGGGGGGGAGCTGTTAGGGGGTTGGGTGAGGGGAGTCTTGAAGTCCCACTGTGAAAAAACACTTTGATGTCAATGTTATATCTCACCTAGCGACAATAGTTCTTGATGTCAATGTTATACCTCACCTAGCGACAATAGTTCTTGATGTCAATGTTATATCTCACCTAGCGACAATAGTTCTTGATGTCAATGTTATACCTCACCTAGCGACAATAGTTCTTGATGTCAATGTTATACCTCACCTAGCGACAATAGTTCTTGATGTCAATGTTATACCTCACCTAGCGACAATAGTTCTTGATGTCAATGTTATACCTCACCTAGCGACAATAGTTCTTGGTGTCAATGTTATATCTCACCTAGCGACAATAGTTCTTGGTGTCAATGTTATATCTCACCTAGCGACAATAGTTCTTGGTGTCAATGTTATATCTCACCTAGCGACAATATTTCTTGGTGTCAATGTTATATCTCACCTAATGATAATTATGTTATGTTAGGATCATCATTACTGCACACTAATCAAAAGGTGCTTCCCTCGTAAAATCGAGAATCTCCGAAGCGAATCCTGATTCTTGTGCACGAACTCCGAAGCACATCCTGGTAGCCGTTGGTGTGGTAGATTTTTGCCGACAATTGTTGCCGGACAACGACCACATTTGGGTCCACTCGTTGCGACCGCTATGAGTTCTTTAACGTGCGCGAAAGCACACGGGATCTCCGCTTTTACCGTCATCCGAAATGGCAAGACCTTAGATCTCACTGTCCAGAGACCAGATCGTACAGGCACAATAAATGGCAAGACCTTAGATCTCACTGTCCAGAGACCAGATCGTACAGGCACAATAAATGGCAAGACCTTAGATCTCACTGTCCTGAAACCAGATCGTACAGGCACAATAAATGGCAAGACCTTAGATCTCACTGTCCAGAGACCAGATCGTACAGGCACAATAAATGGCAAGACCTTAGATCTCACTGTCCAGAGACCAGATCGTACAGGCACAATAAATGGCAAGACCTTAGATCTCACTGTCCAGAGACCAGATCGTACAGGCACAATAAATGGCAAGACCTTAGATCTCACTGTCCTGAGACCAGATCGTACAAGCACAATAAATGGCAAGACCTTAGATCTCACTGTCCTGAGACCAGATC
Source organism: Megaustenia siamemsis (assembly GCA_032433765.1). NCBI lineage: Eukaryota > Metazoa > Mollusca > Gastropoda > Stylommatophora > Ariophantidae > Megaustenia > Megaustenia siamemsis. The sequence continues at coordinate 41,722,293 of JAVIAB010000159.1, read as the reverse complement.
GTACAGGCACAATAAATGGCAAGACCTTAGATCTCACTGTCCTGAGACCAGATCGTACAGGCACAATAAATGGCAAGACCTTAGATCTCACTGTCCATAGACCAGATCGTACAGGCACAATAAATGGCAAGACCTTAGATCTCACTGTCCTGAGACCAGATCGTACAGGCACAATAAATGGCAAGACCTTAGATCTCACTGTCCTGAGACCAGATCGTACAGGCACAATAAATGGCAAGACCTTAGATCTCACTGTCCTCAGACCAGATCGTACAGGCACAATAAATGGCAAGACCTTAGATCTCACTGTCCTGAGACCAGATCGTACAGGCACAATAAATGGCAAGACCTTAGATCTCACTGTCCTGAGACCAGATCGTACAGGCACAATAAATGGCAAGACCTTAGATCTCACTGTCCTGAGACCAGATCGTACAGGCACAATAAATGGCAAGACCTTAGATCTCACTGTCCTGAGACCAGATCGTACAGGCACAATAAATGGCAAGACCTTAGATCTCACTGTCCTGAGACCAGATCGTACAGGCACAATAAATGGCAAGACCTTAGATCTCACTGTCCAGAGCCCAGATCGTACAGGCACAATAAATGGCAAGACCTTAGATCTCACTGTCCAGAGACCAGATCGTACAGGCACAATAAATGGCAAGACCTTAGATCTCACTGTCCTGAGACCAGATCGTACAGGCACAATAAATGGCAAGACCTTAGATCTCACTGTCCTGAGACCAGATCGTACAGGCACAATAAATGGCAAGACCTTAGATCTCACTGTCCAGAGACCAGATCGTACAGGCACAATAAATGGCAAGACCTTAGATCTCACTGTCCTGAGACCAGATCGTACAGGGACAATAAATGGCAAGACCTTAGATCTCACTGTCCTGAGACCAGATCGTACAGGCACAATAAATGGCAAGACCTTAGATCTCACTGTCCTGAGACCAGATCGTACAGGCACAATAAATGGCAAGACCTTAGATCTCACTGTCCTGAGACCAGATCGTACAGGCACAATAAATGGCAAGACCTTAGATCTCACTGTCCTGAGACCAGATCGTACAGGCACAATAAATGGCAAGACCTTAGATCTCACTATCCAGAGACCAGATCGTACAGGCACAATAAATGGCAAGACCTTAGATCTCACTGTCCTGAGACCAGATCGTACAGGCACAATAAATGGCAAGACCTTAGATCTCACTGTCCTGAGACCAGATCGTACAGGCACAATAAATGGCAAGACCTTAGATCTCACTGTCCTGAGACCAGATCGTACAGGCACAATAAATGGCAAGACCTTAGATCTCACTGTCCTGAGACCAGATCGTACAGGCACAATAAATGGCAAGACCTTAGATCTCACTGTCCAGAGACCAGATCGTGCAGGCACAATAAATGGCAAGACCTTAGATCTCACTGTCCTGAGACCAGATCGTACAGGCACAATAAATGGCAAGACCTTAGATCTCACTGTCCTGAGACCAGATCGTACAGGCACAATAAATGGCAAGACCTTAGATCACACTATCCAGAGACCAGATCGTACAGGCACAATAAATGGCAAGACCTTAGATCTCACTGTCCTGAGACCAGATCGTACAGGCACAATAAATGGCAAGACCTTAGATCTCACTGTCCTGAGACCAGATCGTACAGGCACAATAAATGGCAAGACCTTAGATCTCACTGTCCTGAGACCAGATCGTACAGGCACAATAAATGGCAAGACCTTAGATCTCACTGTCCTGAGACCAGATCGTACAGGCACAATAAATGGCAAGACCTTAGATCTCACTGTCCAGAGACCAGATCGTGCAGGCACAATAAATGGCAAGACCTTAGATCTCACTGTCCTGAGACCAGATCGTACAGGCACAATAAATGGCAAGACCTTAGATCTCACTGTCCTGAGACCAGATCGTACAGGCACAATAAATGGCAAGACCTTAGATCTCACTGTCCAGAGACCAGATCGTACAGGCACAATAAATGGCAAGACCTTAGATCTCAGTGTCCAGAGACCAGATCGTACAGGCACAATAAATGGCAAGACCTTAGATCTCACTGTCCTGAGACCAGATCGTACAGGCACAATAAATGGCAAGACCTTAGATCTCACTGTCCAGAGACCAGATCGTACAGGCACAATAAATGGCAAGACCTTAGATCTCACTGTCCAGAGACCAGATCGTACAGGCACAATAAATGGCAAGACCTTAGATCTCACTGTCCAGAGACCAGATCGTACAGGCACAATAAATGGCAAGACCTTAGATCTCACTGTCCTGAGACCAGATCGTACAGGCACAATAAATGGCAAGACCTTAGATCTCACTGTCCTGAGACCAGATCGTACAGGCACAATAAATGGCAAGACCTTAGATCTCACTGTCCTGAGACCAGATCGTACAGGCACAATAAATGGCAAGACCTTAGATCTCACTGTCCTGAGACCAGATCGTACAGGCACAATAAATGGCAAGACCTTAGATCTCACTGTCCTGAGACCAGATCGTACAGGCACAATAAATGGCAAGACCTTAGATCTCACTGTCCTGAGACCAGATCGTACAGGCACAATAAATGGCAAGACCTTAGATCTCACTGTCCTGAGACCAGATCGTACAGGCACAATAAATGGCAAGACCTTAAATCTCACTGTCCTGAGACCAGATCGTACAGGCACAATAAATGGCAAGACCTTAGATCTCACTGTCCAGAGACCAGATCGTACAGGCACAATAAATGGCAAGACCTTAGATCTCACTGTCCAGAGACCAGATCGTACAGGCACAATAAATGGCAAGACCTTAGATCTCACTGTCCAGAGCCCAGATCGTACAGGCACAATAAATGGCAAGACCTTAGATCTCACTGTCCAGAGACCAGATCGTACAGGCACAATAAATGGCAAGACCTTAGATCTCACTGTCCTGAGACCAGATCGTACAGGCACAATAAATGGCAAGACCTTAGATCTCACTGTCCTGAGACCAGATCGTACAGGCACAATAAATGGCAAGACCTTAGATCTCACTGTCCAGAGACCAGATCGTACAGGCACAATAAATGGCAAGACCTTAGATCTCACTGTCCTGAGACCAGATCGTACAGGCACAATAAATGGCAAGACCTTAGATCTCACTGTCCTGAGACCAGATCGTACAGGCACAATAAATGGCAAGACCTTAGATCTCACTGTCCTGAGACCAGATCGTACAGGCACAATAAATGGCAAGACCTTAGATCTCACTGTCCTGAGACCAGATCGTACAGGCACAATAAATGGCAAGACCTTAGATCTCACTGTCCTGAGACCAGATCGTACAGGCACAATAAATGGCAAGACCTTAGATCTCACTGTCCAGAGACCAGATCGTACAGGCACAATAAATGGCAAGACCTTAGATCTCACTGTCCTGAGACCAGATCGTACAGGCACAATAAATGGCAAGACCTTAGATCTCACTGTCCAGAGCCCAGATCGTACAGGCACAATAAATGGCAAGACCTTAGATCTCACTGTCCAGAAACCAGATCGTACAGGCACAATAAATGGCAAGACCTTAGATCTCACTGTCCTGAGACCAGATCGTACAGGCACAATAAATGACAAGACCTTAGATCTCACTGTCCTGAGACCAGATCGTACAGGCACAATAAATGGCAAGACCTTAGATCTCACTGTCCAGAGACCAGATCGTACAGGCACAATAAATGGCAAGACCTTAGATCTCACTGTCCTGAGACCAGATCGTACAGGCACAATAAATGGCAAGACCTTAGATCTCACTGTCCTGAGACCAGATCGTACAGGCACAATAAATGGCAAGACCTTAGATCTCACTGTCCTGAGACCAGATCGTACAGGCACAATAAATGGCAAGACCTTAGATCTCACTGTCCTGAGACCAGATCGTACAGGCACAATAAATGGCAAGACCTTAGATCTCACTGTCCTGAGACCAGATCGTACAGGCACAATAAATGGCAAGACCTTAGATCTCACTGTCCTGAGACCAGATCGTACAGGCACAATAAATGGCAAGACCTTAGATCTCACTGTCCTGAGACCAGATCGTACAGGCACAATAAATGGCAAGACCTTAGATCTCACTGTCCAGAGACCAGATCGTACAGGCACAATAAATGGCAAGACCTTAGATCTCACTGTCCTGAGACCAGATCGTACAGGCACAATAAATGGAAAGACCTTAGATCTCACTGTCCTGAGACCAGATCGTACAGGCACAATAAATGGCAAGACCTTAGATCTCACTGTCCAGAGACCAGATCGTACAGGCACAATAAATGGCAAGACCTTAGATCTCACTGTCCAGAGACCAGATCGTACAGGCACAATAAATGGCAAGACCTTAGATCTCACTGTCCTGAGACCAGATCGTACAGGCACAATAAATGGCAAGACCTTAGATCTCACTGTCCAGAGACCAGATCGTACAGGCACAATAAATGGCAAGACCTTAGATCTCACTGTCCAGAGTCCAGATCGTACAGGCACAATAAATGGCAAGACCTTAGATCTCACTGTCCAGAGACCAGATCGTACAGGCACAATAAATGGCAAGACCTTAGATCTCACTGTCCTGAGACCAGATCGTACAGGCACAATAAATGGCAAGACCTTAGATCTCACTGTCCTGAGACCAGATCGTACAGGCACAATAAATGGCAAGACCTTAGATCTCACTGTCCTGAGACCAGATCGTACAGGCACAATAAATGGCAAGACCTTAGATCTCACTGTCCTGAGACCAGATCGTACAGGCACAATAAATGGCAAGACCTTAGATCTCACTGTCCTGAGACCAGATCGTACAGGCACAATAAATGGCAAGACCTTAGATCTCACTGTCCTGAGACCAGATCGTACAGGCACAATAAATGGCAAGACCTTAGATCTCACTGTCCTGAGACCAGATCGTACAGGCACAATAAATGGCAAGACCTTAGATCTCACTGTCCTGAGACCAGATCGTACAGGCACAATAAATGGCAAGACCTTAGATCTCACTGTCCTGAGACCAGATCGTACAGGCACAATAAATGGCAAGACCTTAGATCTCACTGTCCAGAGACCAGATCGTACAGGCACAATAAATGGCAAGACCTTAGATCTCACTGTCCAGAGCCCAGATCGTACAGGCACAATAAATGGCAAGACCTTAGATCTCACTGTCCAGAGACCAGATCGTACAGGCACAATAAATGGCAAGACCTTAGATCTCACTGTCCTGAGACCAGATCGTACAGGCACAATAAATGGCAAGACCTTAGATCTCACTGTCCTAAGACCAGATCGTACAGGCACAATAAATGGCAAGACCTTAGATCTCACTGTCCAGAGACCAGATCGTACAGGCACAATAAATGGCAAGACCTTAGATCTCACTGTCCTGAGACCAGATCGTACAGGCACAATAAATGGCAAGACCTTAGATCTCACTGTCCTGAGACCAGATCGTACAGGCACAATAAATGGCAAGACCTTAGATCTCACTGTCCTGAGACCAGATCGTACAGGCACAATAAATGGCAAGACCTTAGATCTCACTGTCCTGAGACCAGATCGTACAGGCACAATAAATGGCAAGACCTTAGATCTCACTGTCCTGAGACCAGATCGTACAGGCACAATAAATGGCAAGACCTTAGATCTCACTATCCAGAGACCAGATCGTACAGGCACAATAAATGGCAAGACCTTAGATCTCACTGTCCTGAGACCAGATCGTACAGGCACAATAAATGGCAAGACCTTAGATCTCACTGTCCTGAGACCAGATCGTACAGGCACAATAAATGGCAAGACCTTAGATCTCACTGTCCTGAGACCAGATCGTACAGGCACAATAAATGGCAAGACCTTAGATCTCACTGTCCTGAGACCAGATCGTACAGGCACAATAAATGGCAAGACCTTAGATCTCACTGTCCAGAGACCAGATCGTGCAGGCACAATAAATGGCAAGACCTTAGATCTCACTGTCCTGAGACCAGATCGTACAGGCACAATAAATGGCAAGACCTTAGATCTCACTGTCCTGAGACCAGATCGTACAGGCACAATAAATGGCAAGACCTTAGATCTCACTGTCCAGAGACCAGATCGTACAGGCACAATAAATGGCAAGACCTTAGATCTCACTGTCCAGAGACCAGATCGTACAGGCACAATAAATGGCAAGACCTTAGATCTCACTGTCCTGAGACAAGATCGTACAGGCACAATAAATGGCAAGACCTTAGATCTCACTGTCCAGAGACCAGATCGTACAGGCACAATAAATGGCAAGACCTTAGATCTCACTGTCCAGAGACCAGATCGTACAGGCACAATAAATGGTAAGACCTTAGATCTCACTGTCCAGAGACCAGATCGTACAGGCACAATAAATGGCAAGACCTTAGATCTCACTGTCCTGAGACCAGATCGTACAGGCACAATAAATGGCAAGACCTTAGATCTCACTGTCCTGAGACCAGATCGTACAGGCACAATAAATGGCAAGACCTTAGATCTCACTGTCCTGAGACCAGATCGTACAGGCACAATAAATGGCAAGACCTTAGATCTCACTGTCCAGAGCCCAGATCGTGCAGGCACGATAAATGGCAAGACCTTAGATCTCACTGTCCAGAGACCAGATCGTACAGGCACAATAAATGGCAAGACCTTAGATCTCACTGTCCTGAGACCAGATCGTACAGGCACAATAAATGGCAAGACCTTAGATCTCACTGTCCAGAGACCAGATCGTACAGGCACAATAAATGGCAAGACCGTAGATCTCACTGTCCTGAGACCAGATCGTACAGGCACAATAAATGGCAAGACCTTAGATCTCACTGTCCTGAGACCAGATCGTACAGGCACAATAAATGGCAAGACCTTAGATCTCACTGTCCAGAGACCAGATCGTACAGGCACAATAAATGGCAAGACCTTAGATCTCACTGTCCTGAGACCAGATCGTACAGGCACAATAAATGGCAAGACCTTAGATCTCACTGTCCTGAGACCAGATCGTACAGGCACAATAAATGGCAAGACCTTAGATCTCACTGTCCTGAGACCAGATCGTACAGGCACAATAAATGGCAAGACCTTAGATCTCACTGTCCTGAGACCAGATCGTACAGGCACAATAAATGGCAAGACCTTAGATCTCACTGTCCAGAGACCAGATCGTACAGGCACAAGAAATGGCAAGACCTTAGATCTCACTGTCCTGAGACCAGATCGTACAGGCACAATAAATGGCAAGACCTTAGATCTCACTGTCCTGAGACCAGATCGTACAGGCACAATAAATGACAAGACCTTAGATCTCACTGTCCAGAGACCAGATCGTACAGGCACAATAAATGGCAAGACCTTAGATCTCACTGTCCAGAGACCAGATCGTACAGGCACAATAAATGGCAAGACCTTAGATCTCACTGTCCAGAGCCCAGATCGTACAGGCACAATAAATGGCAAGACCTTAGATCTCACTGTCCAGAGACCAGATCGTTCAGGCACAATAAATGGCAAGACCTTAGATCTCACTGTCCAGAGACCAGATCGTACAGGCACAATAAATGGCAAGACCTTAGATCTCACTGTCCTGACACCAGATCGTACAGGCACAATAAATGGCAAGACCTAAGATCTCACTGTCCTGAGACCAGATCGTACAGGCACAATAAATGGCAAGACCTTAGATCTCACTGTCCTGAGACCAGATCGTACAGGCACAATAAATGGCAAGACCTTAGATCTCACTGTCCTGAGACCAGATCGTACAGGCACAATAAATGGCAAGACCTTAGATCTCACTGTCCTGAGACCAGATCGTACAGGCACAATAAATGGCAAGACCTTAGATCTCACTGTCCTGAGACCAGATCGTACAGGCACAATAAATGGCAAGACCTTAGATCTCACTGTCCAGAGACCAGATCGTACAGGCATAATAAATGGCAAGACCTTAGATCTCACTGTCCTGAGACCAGATCGTACAGGCACAATAAATGGCAAGACCTTAGATCTCACTGTCCAGAGCCCAGATCGTACAGGCACAATAAATGGCAAGACCTTAGATCTCACTGTCCAGAGACCAGATCGTACAGGCACAATAAATGGCAAGACCTTAGATCTCACTGTCCTGAGACCAGATCGTACAGGCACAATAAATGGCAAGACCTTAGATCTCACTGTCCTGAGACCAGATCGTACAGGCACAATAAATGGCAAGACCTGAGATCTCACTGTCCTGAGACCAGATCGTACAGGCACAATAAATGGCAAGACCTTAGATCTCACTGTCCAGAGACCAGATCGTACAGGCACAATAAATGGCAAGACCTTAGATCTCACTGTCCTGAGACCAGATCGTACAGGCACAATAAATGTCAAGACCTTAGATCTCACTGTCCTGAGACCAGATCGTACAGGCACAATAAATGGCAAGACCTTAGATCTACTGTCCTGAGACCAGATCGTACAGACACAATAAATGGCAAGACCTTAGATCTCACTGTCCAGAGACCAGATCGTACAGGCACAATAAATGGCAAGACCTTAGATCTCACTATCCAGAGACCAGATCGTACAGGCGCAATAAATGGCAAGACCTTAGATCTCACTGTCCTGAGACCAGATCGTACAGGCACAATAAATGGCAAGACCTTAGATCTCACTGTCCTGAGACCAGATCGTACAGGCACAATAAATGGCAAGACCTTAGATCTCACTGTCCTGAGACCAGATCGTACAGGCACAATAAATGGCGAGACCTTAGATCTCACTGTCCTGAGACCAGATCGTACAGGCACAATAAATGGCAAGACCTTAGATCTCACTGTCCAGAGACCAGATCGTGCAGGCACAATAAATGGCAAGACCTTAGATCTCACTGTCCTGAGACCAGATCGTACAGGCACAATAAATGGCAAGACCTTAGATCTCACTGTCCTGAGACCAGATCGTACAGGCACAATAAATGGCAAGACCTTAGATCTCACTGTCCAGAGACCAGATCGTACAGGCACAATAAATGGCAAGACCTTAGATCTCACTGTCCAGAGACCAGATCGTACAGGCACAATAAATGGCAAGACCTTAGATCTCACTATCCTGAGACCAGATCGTACAGGCACAATAAATGGCAAGACCTTAGATCTCACTGTCCAGAGACCAGATCGTACAGGCACAATAGATGGCAAGACCTTAGATCTCACTGTCCAGAGACCAGATCGTACAGGCACAATAAATGGCAAGACCTTAGATCTCACTGTCCAGAGACCAGATCGTACAGGCACAATAAATGGTAAGACCTTAGATCTCACTGTCCAGAGACCAGATCGTACAGGCACAATAAATGGCAAGACCTTAGATCTCACTGTCCAGAGACCAGATCGTACAGGCACAATAAATGGCAAGACCTTAGATCTCACTGTCCTGAGACCAGATCGTACAGGCACAATAAATGGCAAGACCTTAGATCTCACTGTCCTGAGACCAGATCGTACAGGCACAATAAATGGCAAGACCTTAGATCTCACTGTCCTGAGACCAGATCGTACAGGCACAATAAATGGCAAGACCTTAGATCTCACTGTCCAGAGACCAGATCGTACAGGCACAATAAATGGCAAGACCTTAGATCTCACTGTCCAGAGACCAGATCGTACAGGCACAATAAATGGCAAGACCTTAGATCTCACTGTCCAGAGCCCAGATCGTGCAGGCACAATAAATGGCAAGACCTTAGATCTCACTGTCCAGAGACCAGATCGTACAGGCACAATAAATGGCAAGACCTTAGATCTCACTGTCCTGAGACCAGATCGTACAGGCACAATAAATGGCAAGACCTTAGATCTCACTGTCCAGAGACCAGATCGTACAGGCACAATAAATGGCAAGACCTTAGATCTCACTGTCCTGAGACCAGATCGTACAGGCACAATAAATGGCAAGACCTTAGATCTCACTGTCCAGAGACCAGATCGTACAGGCACAATAAATGGCAAGACCTTAGATCTCACTGTCCTGAGACCAGATCGCACAGGCACAATAAATGGCAAGACCTTAGATCTCACTGTCCAGAGACCAGATCGTACAGGCACAATAAATGGCAAGACCTTAGATCTCACTGTCCAGAGACCAGATCGTACAGGCACAATAAATGGCAAGACCTTAGATATCACTGTCCTGAGACCAGATCGTACAGGCACAATAAATGGCAAGACCTTAGATCTCACTGTCAAGAGACCAGATCGTACAGGCACAATAAATGGCAAGACCTTAGATCTCACTGTCCAGAGACCAGATCGTACAGGCACAATAAATGGCAAGACCTTAGATCTCACTGTCCAGAGACCAGATCGTACAGGCACAATAAATGGCAAGACCTTAGATATCACTGTCCAGAGACCAGATCGTACAGGCACAATATATGGCAAGACCTTAGATCTCACTGTCCAGAGACCAGATCGTACAGGCACAATAAATGGCAAGACCTTAGATCTCACTGTCCAGAGACCAGATCGTACAGGCACAATAAATGGCAAGACCTTAGATCTCACTGTCCAGAGACCAGATCGTACAGGTACAATAAATGGCAAGACCTTAGATCTCACTGTCCAGAGACCAGATCGTACAGGCACAATAAACCACGGACTAAATGGTTACGTTGTGGACCTGGACCTTCTGTATAGAAGCCTTACCTGTGATCACCAGCCTGGAAGCGATAGCCTTTGATGTCAATGTGGGACATCGCCTAGCCACATGTCAATGTGGAACATCGCCTAGCCACATGTCAATGTGGGACATCGCCTAGCCACATGTCAATGTGGGGCATCGCCTAGCCACATGTCAATGTGGGATATCGCCTAGCCACATGTCAATGTGGGACATTGTCTAGCCACATGTCAATGTGGGACATCGCATAGCCACATGTCAATGTGGGACATCGCCTAGCCACATGTCAATGTGGGACATCGCCTAGAGACATGTCAATGTGGGACATCGCCTAGAGACATGTCAATGTGGGGCATCGCCTAGCCAAATGTCAATGTGGGACATCGCCTAGCCACATGTCAATGTGGGATATCGCCTAGCCACATGTCAATGCGGGACATCGCCTAGCCACATGTCAATGTTATACCTTCGAGCAGTCACGGGATAGGTCAGGTTATGTCAATATGTGTTTGTATTTTTCAAGATTGGCACTTGTTATATGTGATGTTATATCAATATGTGTCTGCCTTTGTCAAGATCGGCACTCGTTATATGTGATGTTATATCAATATGTGTCTGCCTTTGTCAAGATCGGCACTCGTTATATGTGAGGTTATATCAATATGTGTCTGCCTTTGTCAAGATCGGCACTCGATATATGTGAGGTTATATCAATATGTGTCTGTCTTTGTCAAGACCGACACTCGTTATATGTGAGGTTATATCAATATGTGTCTGCCTTTGTCAAGATCGACACTCGTTATATGTGAGGTTATATCAATATGTGTCTGCCTTTGTCAAGATCGGCACTCGTTATATGTGAGGTTATATCAATATGTGTCTGCCTTTGTCAAGATCGACACTCGTTATATGTGAGGTTATATCAATATGGGTCTGCCTTTGTCAAGATCGGCACTCGTTATATGTGATGTTATATCAATATGTGTCTGCCTTTGTCAAGATCGGCACTCGTTATATGTGAGGTTATATCAATATGTGTCTGCCTTTGTCAAGATCGGCACTCGATATATGTGAGGTTATATCAATATGTGTCTGCCTTTGTCAAGATCGGCACTCGATATATGTGAGGTTATATCAATATGTGTCTGTCTTTGTCAAGATCGACACTCGTTATATGTGAGGTTATATCAATATGTGTCTGCCTTTGTCAAGATCGACACTCGTTATATGTGAGGTTATATCAATATGTGTCTGCCTTTGTCAAGATCGGCACTCGTTATATGTGAGGTTATATCAATATGTGTCTGCCTTTGTCAAGATCGACACTCGTTATATGTGAGGTTATATCAATATGTGTCTGCCTTTGTCAAGATCGACACTCGTTATATGTGAGGTTATATCAATATGTGTCTGCCTTTGTCAAGATCGGCACTCGATGTAGACGAGGTTATGTCAATATTTGTCTGTTTTGTCAAGACGGACACTGCTGCCCCTTGATGTATGTGATTATGCCCACCATTATTCTTCGCGAGTCTCGTGTCGACGTTCGTCCTAAAGTCAAATGACGTCCCTGTCGAGCTAATGGCTGACCCCCAATGTCCGCTATGGTTTGCCTGCTACATTGCTCCTCGTTTCGCCTATTTGTGCACCCAAGGCCACACTTCCGGTTAATGTCACAGTCATGGGATGGCGTAGGCGTGGTTTAGTCATCAAATGGCGGCTGATATTTCCGTTAAACTTTCCAAGTTGAACTGTTGGATAATGTTCCGGTCTGTAGTTGTCTCTAAACCGGCGAGCTGAGAAGCCAAGTTAAATACAACATCAGCTACGGCCATGACAACATGCGCTTGTAACAAATACCACATTTACATATATCAAATACCACATTTACATATATCAAATACCACATTTACATATATCAAATACCACATTTACATATATCAAATACCACATTTACATATATCAAATACCACATTTACATATATCAAATACCACATTTACATATATCAAATACCACATTTACATATATCAAATACCACATTTACATATATCAAATACCACATTTACATATATCAAATACCACATTTACATATATCAAATACCACATTTACATATATCAAATACCACATTTACTTATATCAAATACCATATTTACTTATATCAAATACCACATTTACTTATATCAAATACCACATTTACTTATATCAAATACCACATTTACTTATGTAACAAAAATGGGCAGAAGTGAAGGAACTAGGGTGAGGTGCCAGATTTCATGTCAGCGACAATTTGCCGGTGAGTGCAGTCTAGTTCACTTTTGAGGGATGGCAGGCATTATTTGAATCGGTGCATGTTGTTTGTTGATGTCTCATATTACTGTCATTGATGTACAACATGTCATCATTTGTCTGTCATAGGGTAACAGAGGCCTCTATTAGTTCATGTTTAGTTCATGTTTAGTTCATGTTTAGTTCATGTTTAGTTCATGTTTGTGATGTCACAGCGAGATAGCTTCGTTCTAGCTTGATCGAAAAGTTCACATTTATCCGTTGCTAATGTTGACATTTATCAGTTGCTAATGTTGACATTTATCCGTTGCTAATGTTGACATTTATCAGTTGCTAATGTTGACATTTATCCGTTGCTAATGTTGACATTTATCCGTTGCTAATGTTGACATTTATCCGTTGCTAATGTTGACATTTATCCGTTGCTAATGTTGACATTTATCCGTTGCTAATGTTGACATTTATCCGTTGCTAATGTTGACATTTATCCGTTGCTAATGTTGACATTTATCCGTTGCTAATGTTGACATTTATCCGTTGCTAATGTTGACATTTATCCGTTGCTAATGTTGACATTTATCCGTTGCTAATGTTGACATTTATCCGTTGCTAACGTTGACATTTATCCGTTGCTAACGTTGACATTTATCCGTTGCTAACGTTGACATTTATCCGTTGCTAATGTTGAGATTTATCCGTTGCTAACGTTGACATTTATCCGTTGCTAATGTTGACATTTATCCGTTGCTAATGTTGACATTTATCCGTTGCTAATGTTGACATTTATCCGTTGCTAATGTTCACATTTATCCGTTGCTAATGTTCACATTTATCCGTTGCTAATGTTGACATTTATCTGTTGCTAATGTTGACATTTATCCACTGCTAACGTTCACATTTATCCGTTGCTAATGTTCACATTTATCCGTTGCTAATGTTCACATTTATCCGTTGCTAATGTTCACATTTAATTGTTGCTAACGTTCACATTTATCCGTTGCTAATGTTCACATTTATCCGTTGCTAATGTTGACATTTATCCGTTGCTAATGTTGACATTTATCCGTTGCTAATGTTGACATTAATCCGTTGCTAATGTTGACATTTATCCGTTGCTAATGTTGACATTTATCCGTTGCTAATGTTGACATTTATCCGTTGCTGATGTTGACATTTATCCGTTGCTAATGTTCACATTTATCCGTTGCTAATGTTCACATTTATCCGTTGCTAATGTTCACATTTATTTGTTGCTAACGTTCACATTTATCCGTTGCTAATGTTCACATTTATCCGTTGCTAATGTTGACATTTATCTGTTGCTAATGTTGACATTTATCCGTTGCTAATGTTGACATTTATCCGTTGCTAATGTTGACATTTATCCGTTGCTAATGTTGACATTTATCCGTTGCTAATGTTGACATTTATCCGTTGCTAATGTTGACATTTATTCGTTGCTAATGTTCAGATTTATCCGTTGCTAATGTTCACATTTATCCGTTGCTAATGTTGACATTTATCCGTTGCTAATGTTGACATTTATCCACTGCTAACGTTCACATTTATCCGTTGCTAATGTTCACATTTATCCGTTGCTAATGTTCACATTTATCCGTTGCTAATGTTGACATTTATCCGTTGCTAATGTTGACATTTATCCGTTGCTAATGTTGACATTAATCCGTTGCTAATGTTGACACTTATCCGTTGCTAATGTTGACATTTATCCGTTGCTAATGTTGACATTTATCCGTTGCTGATGTTGACATTTATCTGTTGCTAATGTTCACATTTATCCGTTGCTAATGTTCACATTTATTTGTTGCTAACGTTCACATTTATCCGTTGCTAATGTTCACATTTATCCGTTGCTAATGTTCACATTTATCCGTTGCTAATGTTGACATTTATCCGTTGCTAATGTTGACATTTATCCGTTGCTAATGTTGACATTTATCCGTTGCTAATGTTGACATTTATCCGTTGCTAATGTTGACATTTATCCGTTGCTAATGTTCAGATTTATCCGTTGCTAATGTTCACATTTATCCGTTGCTAATGTTGACATTTATCCGTTGCTAATGTTGACATTTATCCACTGCTAACGTTCACATTTATCCGTTGCTAATGTTCACATTTATCCGTTGCTAATGTTCACATTTAGTTGTTGCTAATGTGCTGGGTCCAGCTGGACTTCTCTAAATGAATGTGTGGTCAACATGAACTCACTGCAGACTTAGAGCAGAAAGGTCAATGCAAACAAATACGTACAAATGCGAGACTGCAGTAAAGCTGATTGTGAAAGAGAAATGAGAAAAATATATGGTATGGTTAAAGCTTTACGTAATTAATGGACGACATAATTGAACGACGTTTCGGCTTAATAGGCCTTCAGCAGGAACAAACAAGACACACTGATGTAAAAATCACACATTTTTAGAACCCTTCCACCTGTTTTTCGGCCCTCCCAATATCTGGTCAACTACACCGGGTATCCTGCGCGAGCCTAGCCTTCGTTCTTTTCCTTCTAGCCATAGCGCTATACGACGGAGAGACCTTATTATTATTATTTGTATTGCTCATATAATTTAGAAATTATTTTGTTTTAGATACTTCATTATTGGTTAGTTATGTCAGAATAATTGTATGAAATTACGTACATATTTGTGTGTGTGTGGTGTTTGTTCCTGCTGAAGGCCTATTGGGCTGAAACGTCGTACAATTGTATTGTCCATTAATGAAGTCAAGCTTCAACTATATCATTTATTTCTATTTTTTGTTTCATTTCTCCTTAGAGGGAAGACTATCATCAGTTATATGATCTGTTGTGAGGCGCCTGACAGCGACAGAGGTGGAAGTAACTCTTATTAGTTAGCTCTAGGGTCGGTGACCCACACCCATGCAGACCCCACTCGACCTCTTCGCCATGTCCCTAGTAACGGACTAACCAGTTTAGTTTTGTAAAGAGAATAGGGCTCGAAAAGGGAAGGCAATCCGGTATTCCGAATGCCGAGCTGAAGTCGGATAGGTTGAGCCGAAAAGCGCAAATAAACAATAACACAACGCCTGTACGCATATATAACGCCATTTTAGAGAACGGGTGAGGAAGTGGACTATACCAAAAGTTGTCATCGGATGGAAGAAAGAAATAAAGAAAGAAATAAATAAAGAAAGAAAGAAAGAAAGAAGCAAGGAAGAAAGGAAGGAAGGGAGGGATTTTATTGCATAGAAAATGTTGATAGTTTCAATATTGCCTATGCAATAAAAGATCTGTCTACTTGGAAATGTGGGGAAATATTGATATGTTCAGAAAAGATTGTGGACAATTAAGTGGACAATTAAGTGGACAATTAAGTGGACAATTAAGTGGACAATTAAGTGGGCAATTAAGTGGACAATTAAGTGGACAATTAAGTGGACAATTAAGTGGGCGATTAAGTGGACAATTAAGTGGACAATTAAGTGGGCGATTAAGTGGACAATTAAGTGGGCGATTAAGTGGACAATTAAGTGGGCAATTAAGTGGATAATTAAGTGGACAATTAAGTGGGCGATTAAGTGGACAATTAGGTGGACAATTAAGTGGGCGATTAAGTGGACAATTAAGTGGACAATTAAGTGGGCAATTAAGTGGACAATTAAGTGGGCGATTAAGTGGACAATTAAGTGGACAATTAAGTGGACAATTAAGTGGACAATTAAGTGGACAATTAAGTGGACAATTAAGTGGGCGATTAAGTGGACAATTAAGTGGACAATTAAGTGGACAATTAAGTGGGCGATTAAGTGGACAGTTAAGTGGACAATTAAGTGGGCGATTAAGTGGACAATTAAGTGGGCGATTAAGTGGACAATTAAGTGGGCAATTAAGTGGATAATTAAGTGGACAATTAAGTGGGCGATTAAGTGGACAATTAGGTGGACAATTAAGTGGGCGATTAAGTGGACAATTAAGTGGACAATTAAGTGGGCAATTAAGTGGACAATTAAGTGGGCGATTAAGTGGACAATTAAGTGGGCGATTAAGTGGGCGATTAAGTGGACAATTAAGTGGACAATTAAGTGGGCGATTAAGTGAATAATTAAGTGGACAATTAAGTGGGCGATGAAGTGGACAATTAAGTGGACAATTAAGTGGACAATTAAGTGGACAATTAAGTGGGCGATTAAGTGGACAATTAAGTGGGCGATTAAGTGGACAATTAAGTGGACAATAAAGTGTGACAATTAAGTGGACAATTAAGTGGGCGATTAAGTGGACAATTAAGTGGACAATTAAGTGGGCGATTAAGTGGACAATTAAGTGGACAATTAAGTAGACAATTAAGTGGGCGATTAAGTGGATTATTAAGTGGACAATTAAGTGGGCGATTAAGTGGAAATTTAAGTGGACAATATAGTGGGCGATTAAATGGACAATTAAGTGGACAATTAAGTGGACAATTAAGTGGGCGATAAAGTGGACAATTAAGTGGACAATTAAGTGGGCTATTAAGTGGAAAATTAAGTGGACAATTAAGTGGGTGATTAAGTGGACAATTAAGTGGGCGGTTTAGTGGACAATTAAGTGGACAATTAAGTGGGCGATTAAGTGGAAAATTAAGTGGACGATTAAGTGGACAATTAAGTGGACAATTAAGTGGACAATTAAGTGGGCTATTAAGTGGACAATTAAGTGGACAATTATGTGGGCGATTAAATGGACAATTAAGTGGACAATTAAGTGGACAATTAAGTGGGCGATTAAGTGGACAATTAAGTGGACAATTAAGTGGACAATTAAGTGGACAATTATGTGGGCGATTAAGTGGGCAATTAAGTGGACAATTAAGTGGGCGATTAAGTGGACAATTAAGTAGACAATTAAGAGGGTAAAAAAGTGAATGTGTGAGAATTGTAACATTTAGTGAGTTGACCAACACGATCAGGAATTACGTTAACATAATGTGGAAGGATTGTGACAGGAGAAGCACGGGCCTCCTCATTGTCATATGTTGTCGTTTGACAAATAAATCCTCCCCCACACACCCCGCAAAACGTCTTATATTATATAACAGTTCACCAGACCACTATTTGCTTTACTTTAATCTCTCTATCTGTTTCCTTGTGTGTGTGGTCACAACCTTCGCCAGCCTACTTTATTCTCTCTGTTTCCTTGTGTATGTGGTCACAACCTTCGCCAGCCTACTTTAATCTCTCTATCCCTTTCCTTGTGTGTGTGGTCACAACCTTCGCCAGCCTACTTTAATCTCTCTATCCCTTTCCTTGTGTGTGTGGTCACAACCTTCGCCAGCCTACTTTAATCTCTCTATCTGTTTCCTTGTGTGTGTGGTCACAACCTTCGCCAGCCTACTTTAATCTCTCTATCCCTTTCCTTGTGTGTGTGGTCACAACCTTCGCCAGCCTACTTTAATCTCTCTATCCCTTTCCTTGTGTGTGTGGTCACAACCTTCACCAGCCTACTTTAATCTCTCTATCTGTTTCCTTGTGCATGTGATCACAACCTTCGCCAGCCTACTTTAATCTCTCTATCTGTTTCCTTGTGTGTGTGGTCACAACCTTCGCCACCCTACTTTAATCTCTCTATCTGTTTCCTTGTGTATGTGATCACAACCTTCGCCACCCTACTTTAATCTCTCTATCTGTTTCCTTGTGTATGTGATCACAACCTTCGCCACCCTACTTTAATCTCTCTATCTGTTTCCTTGTGTGTGTGGTCACAACCTTCGCCAGCCTACTTTATTCTCTCTGTTTCCTTGTGTATGTGGTCACAACCTTCGCCAGCCTACTTTAATCTCTCTGTTTCCTTGTGTATGTGGTCACAACCTTCGCCAGCCTACTTTAATCTCTCTATCTGTTTCCTTGTGTGTGTGGTCACAACCTTCGCCAGCCTACTTTATTCTCTCTGTTTCCTTGTGTATGTGGTCACAACCTTCGCCACCCTACTTTAATCTCTCTATCTGTTTCCTTGTGTATGTGATCACAACCTTCGCCAGCCTACTTTAATCTCTATATCTGTTTCCTTGTGTGTGTGGTCACAACCTTCGCCAGCCTACTTTATTCTCTCTGTTTCTTTGTGTGTGTGGTCACAACCTTTTCCAGCCTACTTTATTCTCTATGTTTCCTTGTGTATGTGGTCACAACCTTCGCCAGCCTACTTTAATCTCTCTGTTTCCTTGTATGTGTGGTCACAACCTTCGCCAGCCTACTTTAATCTCTTTATCACTTTCCTTGTGTGCGTGGTCACAACCTTCGCCAGCCTACTTTAATCTCTCTATCTGTTTCCTTGTGTATGTGGTCACAACCTTCGCCAGCCTACTTTAATCTCTCTATCTGTTTCCTTGTGTGTGTGGTCACAACCTTCGCCAGCCTACCTTAATCTCTCTATCTGTTTCCTTGTGTGTGTGGTCACAACCTCGGCAGCCTACTTTAATCTCTCTATCTGTTTCCTTGTGTGTGTGGTCACAACCTTCGCCAGCCTACTTTAATCTCTCTATCTGTTTCCTTGTGTGTGTGGTCAGAACCTTCGCCAGCCTACTTTAATCTCTCTATCTGTTTCCTTGTGTGTGTGGTCACAATCTTCGCCAGCCTACTTTAATCTCTCTATCTGTTTCCTTGTGTGTGTGGTCACAACCTTCGCCAGCCTACTTTAATCTCTCTATCTGTTTCCTTGTGTGTGTGGTCACAACCTTCGCCAGCCTACTTTAATCTCTCTATCTGTTTCCTTGTGTGTGTGGTCACAACCTTCGCCAGCCTACTTTATTCTCTCTGTTTCCTTGTGTGTGTGGTCACAACCTTCGCCAGCCTACTTTAATCTCTCTATCTGTTTCATTGTGTGTGTGGTCACAACCTTCGCCAGCCTACTTTAATCTCTCTATCTGTTTCCTTGTGTGTGTGGTCACAACCTTCGCCAGCCTACTTTAATCTCTCTATCTGTTTCCTTGTGTGTGCGGTCACAACCTTCGCCAGCCTACTTTAATCTCTCTGTTTCCTTGTGTGTGTGGTCACAACCTTCGCCAGCCTACTTTAATCTCTCTGTTTCCTTGTGTGTGTGGTCACAACCTTCGCCAGCCTACTTTAATCTCTCTGTTTCCTTGTGTGTGTGGTCACAACCTTCGCCAGCCTACTTTCACCGCTCCATATTATCCCCCTTCATCTCCTTCCACGTGACATCATATCTCCATACCCTCTCCTCTCATCCATATCTCCGTGCTCCTGTCCCCCCCCCCCACCACATTGTCATAGAAGGGATCCATTTATCAATCCCTCAATCATCCTAGCTAAGACCTGCCACCTCCCCCCCCCCCCCATCACACACACACACAACTCCTCACTCTCCTGTTTGCTTACACATTACACACAGGCTTGTAATCGATTACAAAAAAACTATGTCTTGACAACAATCATCAACTACTATTGTTACGTTGATAGACATCAAGTTAATAGACATCAAATTAATAGACATCAAGTTAATGGACATCACTTGGATAGACATCACGTTAATAGACATCACGTTAATAGACATCAAGTTAATAGACATCAAATTAATAGACATCAAGTTAATGGACATCACTTGGATAGACATCACGTTAATAGACATCACGTTAGTAGACATCACGTTAATAGACATCACGTTAGTAGACATCACGTTAATAGACATCAAATTAATAGACATCACGTTAATAGACATCAAGTTAATAGTCATCACGTTAATAGACATCACGTTAATAGACATCAAGTTAATAGTCATCGTGCTAATAGTCATCATGTTAATAGTCATCAAGTTAATAGTCATCGTGTTAATAGTCATCATGTTAATAGTCATCACGTTAATAGACATCAAGTTAATAGTTATCACGTTAATAGTCATCATGTTAAAATAGACATCAAGTTAATAGTCATCGTGTTAATAGTCATCATGTTAATAGTCATCACGTTAATAGACATTAAGTTAATAGTCATCACGTTAATAGTCATCATGTTAAAATAGACATCAAGTTAATAGTCATCATGTTAATAGACATCAAGTTAATAGTCATCAAGTTAATAGTCATCACGTTAATAGACATCAAGTTAATAGTCATCACGTTAATAGTCATCATGTTAAAATAGACATGAAGTTAATAGTCATCATGTTAATAGACATCAAGTTAATAGTCATCAAGTTAATAGTCATCATGTTAATAGACATCAAGTTAATAGTCATCAAGTTAATAGTCATCATGTTAATAGTCATCACGTTAATAGACATCAAGTTAATAGTCATCAAGTTAATAGTCATCAAGTTAATAGTCATCATGTTAATAGACATCAAGTTAATAGTCATCAAGTTAATAGTCATCATGTTAATAGTCATCACGTTAATAGACATCAAGTTAATAGTCATCACGTTAATAGTCATCATGTTAAAATAGACATCAAGTTAATAGTCATCACGTTAATAGACATCAAGTTAATAGTCATCACGTTAATAGTCATCATGTTAAAATAGACATGAAGTTAATAGTCATCATGTTAATAGACATCAAGTTAATAGTCATCAAGTTAATAGTCATCATGTTAATAGACATCAAGTTAATAGTCATCAAGTTAATAGTCATCATGTTAATAGTCATCACGTTAATAGACATCAAGTTAATAGTCATCAAGTTAATAGTCATCAAGTTAATAGTCATCATGTTAATAGACATCAAGTTAATAGTCATCAAGTTAATAGTCATCATGTTAATAGTCATCACGTTAATAGACATCAAGTTAATAGTCATCACGTTAATAGTCATCATGTTAAAATAGACATCAAGTTAATAGTCATCATGTTAATAGACATCAAGTTAATAGACATCAAGTTAATAGACATCATGTTAATAGACATCAAGTTAATAGTCATCACGTTAATAGACATCAAGTTAATAGTCATCATGTTAATAGACATCAAGTTAATAGTCATCACGTTAATAGACATCAAGTTAATAGACATCAAGTTAATAGTCATCATGTTAATAGACATCAAGTTAATAGTCATCAAGTTAATAGTCATCATGTTAATAGTCATCACGTTAATAGACATCAAGTTAATAGTCATCACGTTAATAGACATCAAGTTAATAGACATCACGTTAATAGACATCAAGTTAATAATCATCACGTTAATAGACATCAAGTTAATAGTCATCACGTTAATAGACATCACGTTAATAGACATCACGTTAATAGTCATCACGTTAATAGTAACCTCTGTACGTTTCTGCTATCACCAACCGGCCGTATGGACATCACAACGTAGACATCTAGTGGACAACCAATGTTTCTCGTCACTTTTGGATACCTATTACCTAACATGTATCTACTATGTGGACCGGCTCATGCAGGCCGTATCATTGAAGGAATTGACAAGCCTGGATCACCTTCATAGTGTACGGCAACCATTTACTGACGTTTTTTTTTAAAGTAGCATCGTCGTCATACCTAGTCACTCTCCTCAAATATTATCTTATCATTCATCATCATCATCGTCGTCATACCTAGTCACTCTCCTCAAATATTATCTTCTCATTCATCATCATCATCATCATCAACATCATCGTCATACCTAGTCACTCTCCTCAAATATTATCTTCTCATTACTTTTCGTTAATTGTTTTCAAGCGACAAATTAAACACTTTATAGTAGGAGGCCTGCAATATCTGCCTGGACTATGCTGTGACCTGCAAGTAATCGTCTATTCATTTAGTTGTGATTGACAGGCAAGTGCCGCAGTCTGGCTCTTGTTCCTTAGCAAGCTATTCATACACAAGTAGACTGTCATTTCCCGTTCTTCATGTTTTCCCTCTCATGAAATTGACGTTTGGCCTATTATGTTACATTACCCTTTCTCCATGTTTTCCCTCTCATGAAATTGACGTTTGGCCTATTATGTTACATTTCCCGTTCTCCACGTTTTCTCTCTCATGAAATTGACGTTTGGCCTATTATGTTACATTTCCCGTTCTCCACGTTTTCTCTCTCATGAAATTGACGTTTGGCCTATTATGTTACATTTCCCGTTCTCCACGTTTTCTCTCTCATGAAATTGACGTTTGGCCTATTATGTTACATTTCCCGTTCTCCACGTTTTCTCTCTCATGAAATTGACGTTTGGCCTATTATGTTACATTTCCCGTTCTCCACGTTTTCTCTCTCATGAAATTGACGTTTGGCCTATTATGTTACATTTCCCGTTCTCCACGTTTTCTCTCTCATGAAACTAACGTTTGGCCTATTATGTTACATTTCCCGTTCTCCATGTTTTCCCTCTCATGAAATTGACGTTTGGCCTATTATGTTACATTTCCCGTTCTCCACGTTTTCTCTCTCATGAAACTAACGTTTGGCCTATTATGTTACATTTCCCGTTCTCCATGTTTTCCCTCTCATGAAATTGACGTTTGGCCTATTATGTTACATTTCCCGTTCTCCATGTTTTCTCTCTCATGAAACTAACGTTTGGCCTATTATGCTACATTATCCGTTCTCCATGTTTTCTCTCTCATGAAATTGACGTTTGGCCTATTATGTTACATTTCCCGTTCTCCATGTTTTCTCTCTCATGAAACTAACGTTTGGCCTATTATGCTACATTACCCGTTCTCCATGTTTTCTCTCTCATGAAACTAACGTTTGGCCTATTATGTTACATTACCCGTTCTCCATGTTTTCTCTCTCATGAAACTAACGTTTCACCTATTATGTTACATTACCCGTTGTCCATGTTTTCTCTCTCATGAAACTAACGTTTGGCCTATTATGTTACATTTCCCGTTCTCCATGTTTTCTCTCTCATGAAATTGACGTTTGGCCTATTATGTTACATTTTCCGTTGTCCACGTTTTCTCTCTCATGAAATTGACGTTTGGCCTATTATGTTACATTACCCGTTCTCCATGTTTTCTCTCTCATGAAACTGACGTTTGGCCTATTATGTTACATTACCCGTTCTCCATATTTTCTCTCTCATGAAATTGACGTTTGGCCTATTATGTTACATTACCCGTTCTCCATGTTTTCTCTCTAATGAAATTGACGGTTGGCCTATTATGTTACATTACCCGTTCTCCATGTTTTCTCTCTCATGAAACTAACGCTTGGCCTATTATGTTACATTACCCGTTCTCAATGTTTTCTCTCTCATGAAATTGACGTTTGACCTATTATGTTACATTACCCGTTCTCCATGTTTACTCTCTCATGAAACTGACGTTTGGCCTATTATTTTACATTACCCGTTCTTCATGTTTTCTCTCTCATGAAACTGACGTTTGGTCTTTTATGTTACATTACCCGTTCTCCTTGTTTTCTCTCTCATGAAACTGACGTTTGGCCTTTTATGTTACATTACCAGTTCTCCATGTTTTCTCTCTCATGAAACTGACGTTTGGCCTATTATTTTACATTACCCGTTCTCCATGTTTTCTCTCTCATGAAACTGACGTTTGGCCTATTATGTTACATTACCCGTTCTCCATGTTTTCTCTCTCATGAAACTGACGTTTGGCCTATTATGTTACATTACCCGTTCTCCATGTTTTCTCTCTCATGAAACTGACGTTTGGCCTTTTATGTTACATTACCCGTTCTCCATGTTTTCTCTCTCATGAAACTGACGTTTGGCCTTTTATGTTACATTACCCGTTCTCCATGTTTTCTCTCTCATGAAACTGACGTTTGGCCTTTTATGTTACATTACCCGTTCTCCATGTTTTCTCTCTCATGAAACTGACGTTTGGCCTATTATGTTACATTACCCGTTCTCCATGTTTCTCTCTCATGAAACTGACGTTTGGCCTATTATGTTACATTTCCCGTTCTCCATGTTTTCTCTCTCATGAAACTGACGTTTGGCCTTTTATGTTACATTACCCGTTCTCCATGTTTTCTCTCTCATGAAACTGACGTTTGGCCTTTTATGTTACAGTTGAGAACGACGCTGCCATCTTTGACTAAATAACTTAATTGTGTGGAAATAGTCTCCAAGCAGCGAAATGCCTTCATTGAGGTTATATTATCATCGATCAATTTGCATATTTGTTTATGGTGACGGCTATGTCAAGAAAAACGTTGCTGTGGGACAGATTGATTTGGCTCTTTCTGCCTAGATGAGACAATGTGGCAAATGTTCCCAGTTCGGCCTTTCACTGTGTAGACGATGTTGACAGTCCTCTAACAACACAACATGAACGACATGAGAATACAATTGACCATCTGCCGACTCACGCGCTCTACAAGGCGCAGACCACGCGCAGGAATTAGCCGTAATCCTAGGCTTGCCTGGTCGATCGAATGACCCAGAAAGCTTTCACGCTCGTTTGGAGTGCTGCTGCGGATAAAAATAGTCCCAGGAGGCTGAGGCTGGTTTCTATCTCTTGTTTACACGTTTCCTCCGTCCCTTTCATTTACTGGCTGTAGAGAAACAGTGAAGTCGTTGGACAATTGCTGTAGCTGGCAGTTTGGGGAGTCACGTGTCGTTGCCTGCCGGTCTTGTCAGTTGTACTTCTCTACTTTCTATTCTCCTTACTTCGCTGGTAGAAGAGTGTCTTGTTTGCTGTGTAAAGAACGAAATCATTGGGGGGGGGGGGGGGGGGGGGGGGAGAGATGTCCGTCAGAACAACTAATAGGATAAGCACAGCCTGTGTGTGTGTATGTGTCTGTGTGTGTTGGTGTGTGTGTGTGTGTGTGTGTGTAATAACACCAAACGTTTGTTGCCGTGTACCACAATCTTCAGCATTCAGTGCCGTCTCCGCATCGAAGGTTGGCTACCATGGAGCGCCATTCTGCTCTGTCTCTTGCTTTGACGGTGCTTGTTGTCATAGGCTGATTTACCTATCTTTTGATGTTACTCGTCTATGTTAGTCTTGGTCAGCTCCTGCCTCTTTTACCTTGTATTTTACCCTCCATGATTACTTTTAGTAGACTGTTGTGTCTTTTAACATGGCCCAAAAAATCTCATTTGTCTTGTTTGAATTGTGCTTAGTAGTTTTCTTTTCATTTTTAGTTGTTTTAAGACTTCATCGTTTGTTTTCTTTTCTATCCATCCGATTCTACCTAATTTTCTATAAATCCACATTTCAAAGGCTTCAATTTTTGTGTTCTGTTTTCTTTTCTAATGTCCTTCTGCACCATATGGGAACGTTGAGAAGATATAACATTTTGCTATTCTTAGTTTTAGCCCTGGTGTTATTTGTTTTGATGTTAGTATATTTTTCATGGCTTTAAAATTACTTTTTTTTTCTCATTCCCATTCTTATGTTTATTTAGATTTTCCATTTTCCATCACTGGTTATATCCAAAGTATATGCCAGTGACAATATGCCAGTGACAATATGCCAGTGACAATATGTGAAGGCTCGTCAAGCCCTGAGCCTTCACGGGTTGGTTGTTCAGCGCTTGACCTCAACGCCTTGTTGACAGTGCCTCCCAGGCACGTATGACCAGCCACGATTATACAACACACTTGCCCTGGACTTGTAGGGGCCACACTTGCCCTGGACATGTAGGGGTTACACTTGCCCTGGACTTGTAAGGGTCACACTTGCCCTGGACATGTAGGGGTCACACTTGCCCTGGACTTGTAGGGGTCACACTTGCCCTGGACTTGTAGGGGTCACACTTGCCCTGGACTTGTAGGGGTCACACTTGCCTGGACTTGTAGGGGTCACACTTGCCCTGGACATGTAGGGGTTACACTTGCCCTGGACTTGTAGGGGTCACACTTGCCCTGGACATGTAGGGGTTACACTTGCCCTGGACTTGTAGGGGTCACACTTGCCCTGGACTTGTAGGGGTTACACTTGCCCTGGACTTGTAGGGGTCACACTTGCCCTGGACATGTAGGGGTCACACTTGCCCTGGACATGTAGGGGTCACACTTGCCCTGGACATGTAGGGGTCACACTTGCCCTGGACATGTAGGGGTCACACTTGCCCTGGACATGTAGGAGTCACACTTGCCCTGGACATGTAGGGGTCACACTTGCCCTGGACATGTAGGGGTCACACATGCCCTGGACATGTAGGGGTCGGACTTTTCCGACTACCTGGAGGCGGTGCAGGGAATTCCCCTTGATTTCTTACTACCCCACTACCCCCTTGTCTTACTCTCATCTTATCACTGCTCCCTCCCTGCTTTAAGTAGTTGTAGCTCTGCCACTAGTAGGAATTAAGTATTTCCTTTGTTTATGATCATAGTTTTAGTCTTTTTGAGATTCATATCTAGTCCATATTTTTTGCTTGTCATGTTTATTACATTAAGTAATTGGTGTAGATCTTTAGGATTTTCTGCTAGTAATAGAGTTTATCATGTTGAAAGTTCACTGGACAGCTAAAAAGACAAATGAGGAAGTTCTCAAAGAGGCCAACACAAAAAGGAAGCTCTTAAAAAAACATCAGAAAGAGGCAATCAACATTTTTCGGGCACATCATGAGAAGAGGAACGTTGGAATACTTGGTTACAACTGGCAAAATAAAAGGAAAGAGAGATCGCGGGCGACAAAGAGAGAAAATACTGGATAGCTTGGTGTTATGGCATGGAAAACAGTCAACAACAGAACTGATCCGATGCACTGTAGATAGAAGATTGTGGAGGGACATGATCGCCTACGCCAACCGGTATGGCACACGATGATGATGAATAGAGTATCATCAACATATCTTAGATCTAGTAGCAACGATACACCAGACAACATAGCTCACCTTCCCCGGTGAACGACACTAGACGTCAATGCATCGCTACAGCGCTCTTCTACTTCCAGTAGATGACAAATGCGCTCTCACTGTCGATACTCGCTCGTGTTTCCATAAACAAGGACACATTCATGTGAACAAGGACACATTCACGTAAACAAGGACACATTCATGTGAACAAGGACACATTCACGTAAACAAGGACACATTCACGTAAACAAGGACACATTCACGTAAACAAGGACACATTCACGTGAACAAGGACACATTCACGTAAACAAGGACACAGTCACGTGATCACTTGTGTTTAGCAGAGGGACGAGCCCAACATTTTCTCAACTCCAGACCCAGATTAGAATTGTAGAAGGTTAAACAATAGGGGGTGGGGTGGTGGATGCTTCAGTTGAAAATTAAAAGCGTTTTACCTAGAGCCAGATTTGATATCAGTGTCTGATGAGAAACTGGAATGCAGTTCTTTAATCATGTAGCCATATATGTTAAAAAGATCTAAATGAAATGTCAAATGATTAAATGAAGTACGTAATTAAACATTAAACTCTTGAGGATAAGGGTAATTTCTATTTTCTTAACATAATTGTACCCCCCTCCTCATTTTTTTTAATAACAAAAGTGTGGATAAAGCAGGAAAAGTTGGAGATTTGAATCTACAAGCTGGATAACGTGGAGTGCTAGCTAGTGCATGTGTGGTGGAGTGCTAGCTAGTGCATGTGTGGTGGAGTGCTAGCTAGTGCATGTGTGGTGGAGTGCTAGCTAGTGCATGTGTGGTGGAGTGCTATCTAGTGCATGTGTGGTGGAGTGCTAGCTAGTGCATGTGTGGTGGAGTGCTAGCTAGTGCATGTGTGGTGGAGTGCTAGCTAGCGCATGTGTGGTGGAGTGCTAGCTAGCGCATGTGTGGTGGAGTGCTAGCTAGTGCATGTGTGGTGGAGTGCTAGCTAGTGCATGTGTGGTGGAGTGCTAGCTAGTGCATGTGTGGTGGAGTGCTAGCTAGTGCATGTGTGGTGGAGTGCTAGCTAGTGCATGTGTGGTGGAGTGCTAGCTAGTGCATGTGTGGTGGAGTGCTAGCTAGCGCATGTGTGGCGCTGCGAAGAGTTCAGTGGATGTAGAAACGCTGAGCTGTAAACAGAGCGAGTGAGTAGCCCAGTTGGTAGAAAACTTGATTCATGTACGCGACACAACATCTATATACCTGGGCGTGGTGGATACCACCAGGACTATCGTTAGTTAGTTCAGGAAATGTTCGAGAGAGTTCATTGCTCAGACTACTAACGTTCCAGAAGGTTCCGCTGTATGACCACAGGATACAGATGCTGCCAGATCTGGGTACCAGCGAAATTGCGACAATCGTCGTGCTTTTTTTTAATGAACGCTTCTTTTAGACGTCGACATCTGATCTTTCCAAAGTTGTAACAGTTTTTTTAGTTTGGGAAACGTTTCAATGAAGAAACGAGAACGAAGATTTGAGTGTTCTCATCCGACGATTTGAATGTTGCACCCCTACTTGTAATCCTAGAGACCTACATGTAATCCTAGATACCTACTTGTAATCCTAGAGACCTACTTGTAATCCTAGAGACAACTTGAAATTGCTCGCAACAGTACATTTCGTTGTCATGGACATTACAACTCAATAGCATCTCTTTTTGTTTTCGTTCGCCAGCTTTGACCTCAGACCCTCCCTAGAGACTAGGAACTAAATTTTGCGTGTTAATCCATTTTTCCCTGGCAGCCGTGTGCACAGGGGTCCCTGGCCGCACAGGCAGATAAGTCCGTCTTACTCCCTTTACTTACCTCCGTCCGGAGGTACTCATATTTTTTCCGTCGATGGGTAATTGACGTTTCAAGCCGGGTCTCGCTGCTGAGACCAGGGGTGGTTGCCACAGAGAGAAATCATAAATACAAATCCCAACTGGTGTAGCCGGAATTTGAACCCACAACCTCTCTGTCTCGAGGCCGGCGTCTTGCCATGAGACCAACCAGTCCCCCATCTAACAATATCATATCTTTACCTGTAAAGAATGTTTGATAATATTATTTAACTGTCACTGATGGGACATTTGGTTGCTACCTTTGTCGTCATATAGTAACGAGTGTTTCATTATAAGTAGGAGCTGACATACACACAGGGTCTCAGTTGTTACGAGGCTGCTGAATTGGATCTCAGCACGTAACCAGACTTTCTACCTCACGTAACCACACTTTCTACCTCACGTAACCACACTTTCTACCTCACGTAACCAGACTTTCTACCTCACGTAACCATACTTTCTACCTCACGTAACCACACTTTCTACCTCACGTAACCACACTTTCTACCTCACGTAACCACACTTTCTACCTCACGTAACCACACTTTCTACCTCACGTAACCACATTTTCTACCTCATGTAACCAGACTTTCTACCTCACGTAACCACACTTTCTACCTCACGTAACCACACTTTCTACCTCACGTAACCAGACTTTCTACCTCACGTAACCAGACTTTCTACCTCACGTAACCACACTTTCTACCTCACGTAACCACACTTTCTACCTCACGTAACCAGACTTTCTACCTCACGTAACCACACTTTCTACCTCACGTAACCACACTTTCTACCTCACGTAACCAGACTTTCTACCTCACGTAACCACACTTTCTACCTCACGTAACCAGACTTTCTACCTCACGTAACCACACTTTCTACCTCACGTAACCACACTTTCTACCTCACGTAACCACACTTTCTACCTCACGTAACCACACTTTCTACCTCACGTAACCACACTTTCTACCTCACGTAACCAGACTTTCTACCTCACGTAACCAGACTTTCTACCTCACGTAACCAGACTTTCTACCTCACGTAACCAGACTTTCTACCTCACGTAACCACACTTTCTACCTCACGTAACCACACTTTCTACCTCACGTATCAATGACAAACTCATGGACAGCAACACCAATGACAAATTCATGGACAGCAACACCAATGACAAACTAATGGACAGTAACACCAATGACAAACTCATGGACAGCAACACCAATGACAAACTCATGGACAGCAACATCAATGACAAACTCATGGACAGCAACATCAATGACAAACTCATGTACAGCAACATCAATGACAAACTCACGGATAGCAACACCAATGACAAACTTATGGACAGCAACACCGATGGCAGACTCATGGACAGCAACACCAATGAAAAACTCATGGACAGCAACACCAATGACAAACTCATGGACAGCAACAAAAATGACAAACTCCATGTAACATTTGTAGACACTGGCTTCACTGTCCAGTACTTCAGAAGGTTTAATTGTATAGAACATCGTAGTCAATGCATCTACAGAGACACACCAGACTCGCGCACTTTAGTAGAAACTCTAGCACTGCTATCTCTAGCGACTGTCTGTCTATCTCTATCAGACCCTCTAAAACTCTCCAGGGTGGACACAAACTCTAATCTCTATATCTAATCACTTCTATTACTCACTTATCACCTCTGTTCCCTCTCCTCTCTCTCTCTCTACCGTATCACCTCTGTTCCCTCTCCTCTCTTTCTCTCTCTCTCTCTCACACACACACACACCTCACACCGGTGTTTTCTCTCCCTTTAGCTCCAACCAAAACTGTCCGTTCCCTCCTTCTCCATCCACTCGTCTCGTCCTGTCAAATATTCGAGCTCGACAACACCACCGATGTCGTTTCTGTGTTCATGTCCCCACTCAGGACTTACCTAACGTGTTTGTGTTGGGGGAACAAGTGTGCAAGACAAGGGCACATTCCAGGAGTGAGGTCCCTTTAGCCGCGTATTGGAAGTAGCATTAGTTTGATAACTGCAGAGTAGTAGGCTCAGAGTAGCTGTCTCAGAGTAGAAGGCTCAGAATAGAAGGCTCAGAGTAGCAGTCTTAGAGTAGTAGGCTCAAAGTAGAAGGATCAGTGTAGTAGGCTCAGAGTAGTAGGCTCAGAGAAGAAGGCTTAGCGTAGAAGGCTCAGAGTAGTAGGCTCAGAGTAGTAGGCTCAGAGAAGAAGGCTCAGAGTATTAGGCTTTGAGTAGAAGGCTCAGAGTAGTAGACTCAGAGTAGTAGCTCAGAGTAGAAGTACAGTGCTGGTGTGAGGACAAAATGAAGTCGTTCAATGAGCGCAATCAATGGTGGGGGCGGAAGTCAATATTTGTAGTCAACAATAAGATAGAATGAAGTAGTCAGCAATAAGATAGAATGAAGTAGTCAACAATAAGATAGAATGAAGTAGTCAGCAATAAGATAGAATGAAATTGTCAGCAATAAGATAGAATGAAGTAGTCAACAATAAGATAGAATGAAGTAGTCAACAATAAGATAGAATAAAGTAGTCAACAATAAGATAGAATGAAGTAGTCATCAATAAAATAGAATGAAGTAGTCAACAATAAGATAGAATGAAGTAGTCAACAATAAGATAGAATGAAGTAGTCAACAATAAGATAGAATGAAGTAGTCAACAATAAGATAGAATGAAGTAGTCATCAATAAAATAGAATAAAGTAGTCAACAATAAGATAGAATGAAGTAGTCATCAATAAAATAGAATAAAGTAGTCAACAATAAGATAGAATGAAGTAGTAAACAATAAGATAGAATAAAGTAGTCAACAAAAAGATAGAATAAAGTAGTCAACAATAAGATACAATAAAGTAGTCAACAATAAGATAGAATAAAGTAAACAATAAGATAGAACGAATTGAAGTTTTAGCAAAACTACCGAGGTCACAACTGATCAATTGATTGTGATGTTCTTGAAGAAAACACCAATTGATTGTGATGTTCTTGAAGAAAACACAAATTGATTGTGATGTTCTTGAAGAAAACACCAATTGATTGTGATGTTCTTGAAGAAAACACCAATTGATTGTGATGTTCTTGAAGAAAACACCAATTGATTGTGATGTTCTTGAAGAAAACACCAATTGATTGTGATGTTCTTGAAGAAAACACCAATTGATTGTGATGTTCTTGAAGAAAACACCAATTGATTGTGATGGTCTTGAAGAAAACACCAATTGATTGTGATGTTCTTGAAGAAAACACCAATTGGTTGTGATGTTCTTGAAGAAAACACCAATTGATTGTGATGTTCTTGAAGAAAACACCAATTGATTGTGATGTTCTTGAAGAAAACACCAATTGATTGTGATGTTCTTGAAGAAAACACCAATTGATTGTGATGTTCTTGAAGAAAACACCAATTGATTGTGATGTTCTTGAAGAAAACACCAATTGATTGTGATGGTCTTGAAGAAAACACCAATTGATTGTGATGTTCTTGAAGAAAACACCAATTGATTGTGATGGTCTTGAAGAAAACACCAATTGATTGTGATGGTCTTGAAGAAAACACCAATTGATTGTGATGTTCTTGAAGAAAACACCAATTGATTGTGATGGTCTTGAAGAAAACACCAATTGATGATGTTCTTGAAGAAAACACCAATTGATGATGTTCTTGAAGAAAACACCAATTGATTGTGATGTTCTTGAAGAAAACACCAATTGATGATGTTCTTGAAGAAAACACCAATTGATGATGTTCTTGAAGAAAACACCAATTGATGATGTTCTTGAAGAAAACACCAATTGATGATGGTTATGAATGGAAGATTTGCGTTCTAGGTTAGTCTTGATCGCGTTTTTAACAGGATCAAGCTTCCCAATACAACCTGAATCATATTGGATATTTGTGAAGATTAACAGAGAAAACCTTTACTTTGTTCACAAATTGTAGTGCACACCAGCTTGATCAAAGATCTATCTACATGGCTGCATCACGTACAGAAGATGGGGAGAAGAAATGTCCACAGATTACGAAAACGTTCACTTTAATGACATGCACAAAACCCTGACTGTGCTGAAACAAATGCAACATTGTCGAGCATAAAATATTTGTTCAGACACGTTGCCAGGAGTGAGTATAAGAACATATATTTGATGTGGGAAATAAATGATTCCATCTCCAACAATGCTCTCCCCTAGAAACTTTCACAAAAATGAAAAAAGGGAAACAATTGACGAGATCCCCAAACGCTGCACTCTTTCCGCTTGAAGAGACCTTCCTGAATGCATGAATGCACGTCATTCCAAGCTGAGATCAGGAAAACACTGAAGGTCACACAGATTTGACAGGCCTGCAGGCAGAAACAAAAAAAGAAATAATAATAAAGCGGTTTTTGTTCTTGACGCGGAGTTCGGTGTGTAATTGTTGTATGTGCGCTAGGCTGTTATTGTGCGGCGAAAGAGATGTGTTATAAGTGACGTAGTCTGTTGTTATTGTTCCCTATAAATATATTGTTCCCATAAGTGCCGTAGTCTGCTGTTATTGTTCCCTATAAATATATTGTTCCCATAAGTGCCGTAGTCTGTTGTTATTGTTCCCTATAAATATATTGTTCCCATAAGTGCCGTAGTCTGTTGTTATTGTTCCCTATAAATATATTGTTCCCATAAGTGCCGTAGTCTGCTGTTATTGTTCCCTATAAATATATTGTTCCCATAAGTGCCGTAGTCTGTTGTTATTGTTCCCTATAAATATATTGTTCCCATAAGTGCCGTAGTCTGTTGTTATTGTTCCCTATAAATATATTGTTCCCATAAGTGCCGTAGTCTGTTGTTATTGTTCCCTATAAATATATTGTTCCCATAAGTGCCGTAGTCTGTTGTTATTGTTCCCTATAAATATATTGTTCCCATAAGTGCCGTAGTCTGTTGTTATTGTTCCCTATAAATATATTGTTCCCATAAGTGCCGTAGTCTGTTGTTATTGTTCCCTATAAATATATTGTTCCCATAAGTGCCGTAGTCTGTTGTTATTGTTCCCTATAAATATATTGTTCCCATAAGTGCCGTAGTCTGTTGTTATTGTTCCCTATAAATATATTGTTCCCATAAGTGCCGTAGTCTGTTGTTATTGTTCCCTATAAATATATTGTTCCCATAAGTGCCGTAGTCTGTTGTTATTGTTCCCTATAAATATATTGTTCCCATAAGTGCCGTAGTCTGTTGTTATTGTTCCCTATAAATATATTGTTCCCATAAGTGCCGTAGTCTGTTGTTATTGTTCCCTATAAATATATTGTTCCCATAAGTGCCGTAGTCTGTCGTTATTGTTCCCTATAAATATATTGTTCCCATAAGTGCCGTAGTCTGCTGTTATTGTTCCCTATAAATATATTGTTCCCATAAGTGCCGTAGTCTGCTGTTATTGTTCCCTATAAATATATTGTTCCCATAAGTGTCGTAGTCTGTGGCCGTTGTACACGCATGCAGTAGCTGCTCACAACTCAAATTATCTCAACAAAGTCAAGATTTCAACTTCCCACGTTATTGGAAGGCAGAGAGGGACGTACGTGACCACAAGAGCTAGACAAGTGACCATTACGTAGTGCCTGGAAGCCGCGTTGGCTGAGTGGGTAGGGCACTGGCTACAGACAAGAAATGTTCACTTTCAGATTCCAGATGTGGCGATTTTTATTTACAGACTGACATGGTTTTACTGCTACACCCAGCCAATGAGGGGAGCCGCGATATCTCAGTGGTTAGTGAACTGGACTACAAAGGACAAGAGGTAGGGTTCGATCCCAACCGACGGCTTCCAGGTTCACCCTGCCTTTAATGGGTACCGGATTTTTTTCTGTGAAAGTAAAGCGGCACGTGCGTAATACCGACCACATTACCCCAAAAATCATGTGCTGAAGGTCTGTAAAATGTATGGTCACTAACACCCCTATACGCCACTTGGCGTGACGGGGTACTTTACTTTTTTTTTATCAGCCAATGAGCACTATATATTTGTTCTAGGGAAAGTAAGGCGACCTGACGTAATGCCTACCACATAACTGTACATTTTGACTGTTTGTAAACATTTTCACTAACATCATGTTCCCCATACACCTTAAGACGAGGACAAAAACGTTATTGTTTATTTTCATGAGAGGGCCTGTCATCAGCGCTGTGATTGGTTGACTTGCTGACCTAGTAATGAAGTGAGTTTTGGTTTTACTGACGCTCTAGAGTCGGTCCCAGCTGAGAAAGTAAATGGGTAGCTGACTTACTGATTTGGGGACGATATTAATGGCCAAGAAAACGACTGCGACCTCCCGCACTTTCAGATGTTCCCAATCAGACGTCTAGTACGGCCAAGTATAACAATCTACCTACCCTCCCCTACCCAAACAACATGGTATGCTATGTAATATCATATCACTGACCTTCTGCAGTTTGGAAGATGACAGCGAGCCAAACCACAGGAACCAACCTTGTGAGAACCACTGGCCCAATAAATCAAAGCCGCTGACCTATGGACTGCCGCAGGTTCTCGCGATAAAGAACGCCGACACAGAACAAAGAGAATGCCAGATTGCACCAGCTATAATGGCTATCTGACAGAGCTGACTCAATCATCGCATTCCAACTGCTTTCATTGCGGTCGCGCTCACGTCATCAAGTGTGCCCATTGTTTGCCGAAACCAAATCATCTGTTCTCGCTAGCGCCGATGTATCCCTCACGCCAACTGCAAGCTCGTGTCTCAACCAGTAACAAATTGATCGTCAGGGTTTACAGGCCCTCTGTCATTCATGACATTACCTCCTCCCATGTACACCCTGAGATGATAATGTATTTTTAAAATGTTTTTTTTGTTTTGTTATGCTTTAACTCTGTCCCACAGCTCCCGCTCTTTGTAGTTTGAGGAGATGGCAGCTTGGGAGAACCGAGCACACTCCAGCTACAAACTAGTCTCTCGCACGGCCCTCAAGCCGCACTCATATTTATCAATTAATGACAATTTTAAAAGAAAAATGGAAAAAAGTAATGTGGTAGCAGCTTTACGAAGGTGAGAAACAAAACAAAATTAGAACGATGTTTCGGCCAAGTGGGTCTCCAGCTCATTCTATTTTCCAAGCCATTGATGACAGGGCATTTGTGTATTTCTTGCATCATGTTCATATTGCTATTAATAAGAACCATTTCGTCCGCAAAATCAAGGTCCTCTAATTGAGACCAGGTGTCCATCCTATGCATTTGTTAACTATATGTACAGCAGTGGATGGTAGTTCCAAGTAGCAAGAGGGATCAAATACATCCTTGTTTCACTCCGTATTCAATGAGGACCTCACTCAGCACTGCCTCCGTACGAGCTGTACAATAAGAGAAGTTGTCGTAAAAATGTTTGATGATTTTTGGTGCTATTCCATTTTGTCTGCCACAAAGAGTTTCTATTTATGGCATCGAAAGCCCGTTTGAAATCAATAAAATTGAGAAGAAACAGCGACATGACATCAAATAAAGAGACCTTTAGAAAGTAACCACGTCATAAAAGTGGTGACAGGAAGGCTGAATTTTTGTTTGTTTTAAAGAGAGATATGAAGTCGCCACGATTGTAACACGTGACACAGACATTGTTAATAAGAAAGTCGCCACGATTGTAACACGTGACACAGACATTGTTAATAAGGAAGTCGCCATGATTGTAACACGTGACACAGACATTCCAATAAGGAAGTCGCCACGATTGTAACACGTGACACAGACATTGTTAATAAGGAAGTCGCCACGATTGTAACACGTGACACAGACATTGTTAATAAGGAAGTCGCCATGATTGTAACACGTGACACAGACATTGTCAATAACAGTGTGTAGATCACAGCAATCATGGCCGTATTGTATTTCTGTTTGAAGTCTTTCATTGACTGCCATATGTTTCATGTCACAACTCAACCAGTGCATCTATATAGCGTCGGTGAGAATGGCAGTCTCAGAAAACCGTTATTGTATCAGTCGCTCAGTCTTCGCAGGTTCAACAAAGCTTGGCGTGGCGGTGGCTGGTCATGACGGTGACGGCTAGACATGACGGTGACGGCTGGTCATGACGGTGACGGCTGGTTATGACGGTGACAGCTTATCATAACGGTGAAAGCTGGTCATGACGGTGACGACTGGTCATGACGGTGACGGCTTATCATAACGGTGAAGGCTGGTCATAACGGTGACGGCTGGTCATGACGGTGATGACTGATTATGACGGTGACGGCTGGTTATGACGGTGACGGCTGGTCATGACGGTGACGGCTGGTCATGACGGTGACGGCAGGTTATGACGGTGATGGCTGGTTATGACGGTGACGGCTGGTCATGACGGTGACGGCTGGTCATGACGGTGATGGCTGGTT
The DNA here is from genome assembly GCA_032433765.1 of Megaustenia siamemsis. Taxonomy (NCBI): domain Eukaryota; kingdom Metazoa; phylum Mollusca; class Gastropoda; order Stylommatophora; family Ariophantidae; genus Megaustenia; species Megaustenia siamemsis. The sequence continues at coordinate 41,684,335 of JAVIAB010000159.1, read as the reverse complement.
ATGACGATGAAGGCTTTGAGCCTCCAAAAACAGGCAATAGATTTACACATACTTTGTGTGTCAATGACAAATAATAGCAAGCTCATCCACATCTACGGTATCTTTAGTTGGAATGATAGAGTTTGACAAGACAATAGTAAGTGAAGTCTCTATGATATCTTTAGTTAGAATGGTAGAGTTTGACAAGACAATAGTAAGTGAAGTCTCTATGATATCTTTAGTTGGAATGATAGAGTTTGACAAGACAATAGTAAGTGAAGTCTCTATGATATCTTTAGTTAGAATGGTAGAGTTTGACAAGACAATAGTAAGTGAAGTCTCTATGATATCTTTAGTTAGAATGGTAGAGTTTGACAAGACAATAGTAAGTGAAGTCTCTATGATATCTTTAGTTAGAATGGTAGAGTTTGACAAGACAATAGTAAGTGAAGTCTCTACGATATCTTTAGTTAGAATGGTAGAGTTTGACAAGACAATAGTAAGTGAAGTCTCTATGATATCTTTAGTTAGAATGATAGAGTTTGACAATACAATAGTAAGTGAAGTCTCTATGATATCTTTAGTTAGAATGATAGAGTTTGACAAGACAATAGTAAGTGAAGTCTCTATGATATCTTTAGTTAGAATGATAGAGTTTGACAAGATAATAGTAAGTGAAGTCTCTATGATATCTTTAGTTAGAATGGTAGAGTTTGACAAGACAATAGTAAGTGAAGTCTCTACGACATCTTTAGTTGGAATGGTAGAGTTTGACAAGACAATAGTAAGTGAAGTCTCTATGATATCTTTAGTTAGAATGGTAGAGTTTGACAAGACAATAGTAAGTGAAGTCTCTACGACATCTTTAGTTGGAATGGTAGAGTTTGAGCAAAGGAAAGTATTGCAGTGGCGGAACTCCAGGGATTGGGAATCATATTATTTAGAGATAGCATGGGGCACCTACGAGAACAGAGCAGATATATGTGTCAGCAACAAGCTACTGCAACCATCAGCCTGTGCCATACCGTTTGGCGTAGGCGATCATGTCCTTCCACAATCTTCTATCTACAGTGCATCGTATCAGTTCTGTTGGTGACTGTTTTCCATGCCATGACGCCAAACTATCTAGTATTTTCTCTCTTTGTCGTCCGCGATCTCTCATTCTTTTTATTTTACCAGTTGTAACCAAATATTCCAACTTTCCTCTTCTCATGATGTGCCCGAAAAATGTTGATTGTTTCTTTCTGATGTTTTTTAAGAGCTCCCTTTTTGTGTTGGCCTCTTTGAGAACTTCTTCATTGGTCTTTTCAGCTGTCCAGGGAACTTTCAACATTCTTCTGAGAAATCCCATCTCTGTGGCCTCTAATCGTATTTTCATTTGTTTGTCTACTGTCCATGATTCGCTTCCATAGGTTAGAATTGGTTCTATATAGCACCGATGAAATCTCTTTCTCACTTCCATTGACATAGATTTGTTGCATAAGATATTTTTCATTTTCTGAAATGCTATTTTGGCCTGAGCTATTCTGCTTTTTATTTTTGTGGTGCATCTTCCATCCGATGTTATTATTGTGCCCAAGTATTTGACGTGTTGCACTTGTTTCAGATTTGTCTTGTTTATTTTTATGATGGTGATGATTGTTTCTTCGATATAACCATTACTTCTGTTTTCTTACTATTCAGACTCATACCTTTCTTGTTGCTTTCTTTTACTATTATGTCTATCATTTCTTGTAGTTCATTCTCCGTCACTGCTATTAAGACTGTGTCAACCGTATATTCGCAAATTATTTATGTTGTGACCGTTGACTTCAATTCCTTTTTTGTCTACTATTGATCTCATAATATGTTCGCTGTAAAGTGAAAACAAAACCGGCAACAGAACACAGCATTGTCTGACTCCTTGTTTTATATATTGGAATTGTCCTGTTTGGTTGCTAATTCGTATAGCTGCTGTTTGTTGCCGATACATGTTTTTTTATGATTCGCAGATCCTTGCCATCAATGTTTAATTCTCCAGCATATTTATTATTTCCACATGCTTTACTTTGTCAAATGTTTTTGTGTAGTCTATAAAGCACATATATAAATCTTTCTTTACCTCTACAGCTCTTTCTATCAATGTTCTTTAGATGTATATTGCATGATTGGTGCCCTTTCCTTCTACAAATCCACATTGTTCCTCACTTATTTCTGGTTTTATTTTGTTCCCTGCATGTCTCACTTGTAATGACAGCACCGTAACCAGCGCTATATCTTTGCGTAATCTACAACAAAGTGAGCATCCAAGTGTTGTTCTAGATCCCACGTGGCCCACCCTTTCAGTCCGAGGTCAGGTAACAGTAGCCACCGTTGGAGTACACGACAGACGTCAATCATCCATGTATTCCTCACAAACAACAGCAATGTTTTGCTACAGCACAACTCGCCACCTATGGTAGCCAACTCACATCTTTGATGTTAGCTTTTTTCTATCTTTCTTTTCGCCCCACCGCCAGCTCGATAAGAGTAGAATCGATTGCTCTACAACGGTTGGATCTTGTAAATACTGAGGACGATATCGAAATGGCTGGGGGAAAAGATGCTTCAACATCTACCAGGAAGTCTGCAGGATAATTACTGAAGAAAAATGTAAAACTTGAAATCTGAACAAACAATAGTCACACAATTAATAGATGGTGCCACGGGAACGCCCCTCCGGCTATTGATACAAAAAATGGATTACTATGAGCGTGCTAGCTACCAAGAAAAGTCATCGTTCCCTTGACGTCAGATTAAGCATAAATTGTCAGTGTTCCAGCTCGTAGATTGATTCATTCTTTCAGAGATGCCTAGGCAGCCCTGTGTTTGTAACACGCAGGCGTAATAGCGTAGATAATACTAAACATGTCTTTAGTTCGGACTGGCGAACATAAGCAGTCGAGGCATTCCCATATCCGCCCTGCCGTGCGTTCAAACTATCAAGAGAAGTGTTCATCTACTGATTGTTCATGTCCTACATTGATTGACCGTGTTGTGTTCTTTTCCGCTGAAGATGGTTTTCCAGCTTTCGCCCATCGTGGCACAGCTTTCCAACAATTCTTTGATCTGTGTGTTATCCTCAGCTTGTCGCCTTCCTGTGATCGGTGTCCTCAGCTTCCAGGTCTCCTTCCTGTGATCGGTGTCCTCAGCTTCCAGGTCGCCTTCCTGTGATCGGTGTCCTCAGCTTCCTTGTCGCCTTCCTGTGATCGGTGTCCTCAGCTTCCTTGTCACCTTCCTGTGATCGGTGTCCTCAGCTTCCTTGTCACCTTCCTGTGATCGGTGTCCTCAGCTTCCTTGTCACCTTCCTGTGATCGGTGTCCTCACCTTCCAGGTCTCCTTCCTGTGATCGGTATCCTCAGCTTCCTTGTCGCCTTCATGTGATCGGTGTCCTCAGCTTCCTTGTCGCCTTCCTGTGATCGGTATCCTCAGCTTCCTTGTCACCTTCCTGTGATCGGTGTCCTCAGCTTCCAGGTCGCCTTCCTGTGATCGGTGTCCTCAGCTTCCTTGTCACCTTCCTGTGATCGGTGTCCTCAGCTTCCTTGTCACCTTCCTGTGATCGGTGTCCTCAGCTTCCTTGTCACCTTCCTGTGATCGGTGTCCTCAGCTTCCTTGTCACCTTCCTGTGATCGGTGTCCTCAGCTTCCTTGTCACCTTCCTGTGATCGGTGTCCTCAGCTTCCTTGTCGCCTTCCTGTGATCGGTGTCCTCAGCTTCCTTGTCACCTTCCTGTGATCGGTGTCCTCAGCTTCCTTGTCACCTTCCTGTGATCGGTGTCCTCAGCTTCCTTGTCACCTTCCTGTGATCGGTGTCCTCAGCTTCCTTGTCACCTTCCTGTGATCGGTGTCCTCAGCTTCCTTGTCACCTTCCTGTGATCGGTATCCTCAGCTTCCTTGTCGCCTTCCTGTGATCGGTGTCCTTAGCTTCCAGGTCGCCTTCCTGTGATCGGTGTCCTCATCTTCCAGGTCACCTTCCTGTGAACGGTGTCCTCAGCTTCCTTGTCGCCTTCCTGTGATCGGTGTCCTCAGCTTCCTTGTCACCTTCCTGTGATCGGTGTCCTCAGCTTCCTTGTCACCTTCCTGTGATCGGTGTCCTCAGCTTCCAGGTCGCCTTCCTGTGATCGGTGTCCTCAGCTTCCTTGTCACCTTCCTGTGAACGGTGTCCTCAGCTTCCTTGTCGCCTTCCTGTGATCGGTGTCCTCAGCTTCCTTGTCACCTTCCTGTGATCGGTGTCCTCAGCTTCCTTGTCACCTTCCTGTGATCGGTGTCCTCAGCTTCCAGGTCGCCTTCCTGTGATCGGTGTCCTCAGCTTCCTTGTCACCTTCCTGTGATCGGTGTCCTCAGCTTCCTTGTCACCTTCCTGTGATCGGTGTCCTCAGCTTCCAGGTCGCCTTCCTGTGATCGGTGTCCTTTCAAAACCTTCGCCCTGGTATACATTCTTAGAAATGTTATTTATTAAAGAAGCAGCGGAATGACTCCTGCTATCAGGGGAGCTTAATCATTTTACAGAAGAGTGGACCGAGATTGATAGTCACAGACGAAAACAGTGACGTTTGGGAACATCAGCAAATGATGACAAGAATGGTTGAACGTGAATAAGAGCGGTGACGTTCTGTGCACACATGAAGTGGCACTATAACTGGCTGAAACGTGTCTTTGTGCGGAACAAGCAGGTAGAGGAAGGTAGAAGTCAAAATGTGGCTCAAGCACATCAAATGTCATATTTGAGGAGAAGTACAAGGTATACCTGGTAGAGAAAGGTAAAAGTTAACTGTGGTCGTTAACTGTGGTCGTTAACTGTGGTTAACATACATCAAATGTCGGACAGAAGAACCTGTGAAAGCGTGGGCTATCAAGCCAAAAGACAGTGAAATAGTCAATGTCCCATGCTGAGACGGAACAGCGTGATAATAGTGCATTTTATGGACAAAAATTGGTGTACCGCAGCCATGTTTTCTGTCAACTCGATCAAATCTCCGTGATTGACAGACTTGATCGTATGTGTCTTACGTCAGCCATGACCTTGGACAGGTGTAATCACTCGAGCCGAGCACAGCTCCATTCCCCGTGTATCGATCTACCGCTCGTGCTGACTCTGACATTTCCAAAGTGGCAGGCAGATTGTGATTATCGGTGTCAGACGCTCTACACCAACATTTTCTTATTCTCTAGTTTGGAATGTTTTCAGATGTCAAACAAAAACACAAAGTTGTATCGAGCAGCTAAACTAGTACAGAAACGAGACATACTACGACCTTTCGGCAACAGCCTTCATCAGGTACAAAACAAATATTCTAAAACAACAAATTTGAAATGCGTTTTAAGATGTCTTTTGTGTGTAGGGTTAAGGCATAGAAATGCGAAGCTGCAGTAAAGATGAATATAAGGAAAAATAAAAAAAATAAAAAAATGGTATGTAAGAAGCTTTACGTGACAAGTGGACGACACAGACTAAACAACGTTTCGGCTCAATAGGCCTTCATCAGGAACAAACATAAAACACACACACAAAACTAATAACGAAACAACCAAAACAAAAACAATCGAAATGCGTTAAAGAAAACAAAATAAATAAAACTATCCTGTCAAATCCAAAATGAAATCGTAACCAAGTGCGGCTGTCGTGAACGTCGAGAAACGTGCAAAAAAGTGCGTAAATGTACACAGAACCAGAGGAGTACATATGATGAAGGCATATTGAGCCGAAACGTTGTTTAGTCTGTGTCGTCCACTTGTCACGTAAAGCTTCTTACATACCATTTTATATATTCTTTATCTTTCCTTTCTTTTGTGTGTACCAGGTAGTTAGTATGCTACAGTTTACACCAAGACTTCCCAGGGGCTGCAAGTATGCCTTCCCAGTCAAACCCTCAATAGTCATTTGTATCATTGTCTGCCACCAACAGCCGCAATTGATTTAGTTACCTCTGGAACAGATACCCTTAAGTTAGCTCTAGAACAGATACATCTTAAGTTAGCTCTAGAACAGATACATCTTAAGTTAGCTCTAGAACAGATACATCTTAAGTTAGCTCTACAACAGATACATCTTAAGTTAGCTCTAGAACAGATACCCTTCAGTTAGCTCTACAACAGATACATCTTAAGTTAGCTCTAGAACAGATACCCTTCAGTTAGCTCTACAACAGATACCCTTCAGTTAGCTCTAGAACAGATACCCTTAAATTAGCTCTACAACAGATACACTTAAGTTAGCTCTACAACAGATACACTTAAGTTAGCTCTACAAGAGACACCCTTAAGTTAGGTCTAGAACAGATACCTTTAAATTAATTCTACAACAGATACTCATAAATTAGCTCTACAACAAATACCATTAAGTTAGCTCTAGAACAAATACCTTTAAATTAGCTCTACAACAGATACTCTGCCGACGCTTCTACTCCCTGTCCACACTTCTACTCCCTGTCCACACTTCTACTCCCTGTCCACACTTCTACTCCCTGTCCACGCTTCTACTCCCTGTCCACGCTTCTACTCCCTGTCCACACTTCTACTCCCTGTCCACACTTCTACTCCCTGTCCACACTTCTACTCCCTGTCCACACTTCTACTCCCTGTCCACGCTTCTACTCCCTGTCCACACTTCTACTCCCTGTCCACACTTCTACTCCCTGTCCACACTTCTACTCCCTGTCCACGCTTCTACTCCCTGTCCACGCTTCTACTCCCTGTCCACGCTTCTACTCCCTGTCCACGCTTCTACTCCCTGTCCACGCTTCTACTCCCTGTCCACGCTTCTACTCCCTGTCCACACTTCTACTCCCTGTCCACGCTTCTACTCCCTGTCAACGCTTCTACTCCCTGTCAACGCTTCTACTCCTGTCAACGCTTCTACTCCCTGTCAACACTTCTACTCCCTGTCAACACTTCTACTCCCTGTCCACACTTCTACTCCCTGTCCACACTTCTACTCCCTGTCAACGCTTCTACTCCTGTCAACACTTCTACTCCCTGTCAACACTTCTACTACCTGTCCACACTTCTACTCCCTGTCAACGCTTCTACTCCCTGCCCACACTTCTACTCCCTGTCCACACTTCTACTCTCTGTCCACACTTCTACTCCCTGTCCACGCTTCTACTCCCTGTCCACGCTTCTACTCCCTGTCCACGCTTCTAATCCCTGTCCACACTTCTACTCCCTGTCCACGCTTCTACTCCCTGTCCACGCTTCTACTCCCTGCCACGCTTCTACTCCCTGTCCACAATTCTACTCCCTGTCCACACTTCTACTCCCTGTCCACGATTCTACTCCCTGTCAACGCTTCTACTCCCTGTCAACGCTTCTACTCCCTGTCAACGCTTCTACTCCCTGTCAACGCTTCTACTCCCTGTTAACACTTCTACTCCCTGTCAACACTTCTACTCCCTGTCAACACTTCTACTCCCTGTCAACGCTTCTACTCCCTGTCAAAACTTCTACTCCCTGTCAAAGCTTCTACTCCCTGTCAACACTTCTACTCCCTGTCAACACTTCTACTCCCTGTCAAAACTTCTACTCCCTGTCAACACTTCTACTCCCTGTCCACACTTCTACTCCCTGTCAACACTTCTACTCCCTGTCCACACTTCTACTCCCTGTCCACACTTCTACTCCCTGTCAACACTTCTACTCCCTGTCAACGCTTCTACTCCCTGTCAACACTTCTACTCCCTGTCCACACGTCTACTCCCTGTCAACGCTTCTACTCCCTGTCAACACTTCTACTCCCTGTCAACGCTTCTACTCCCTGGCCACGCTCCTACTCCCTGTCAACACTTCTACTCCCTGTCAACACTAAAACTCCCTGTCAACGCTTCTACTCCCTCTCAATAAAAGCTGAATCACGTTAGAAATGTCACAAGTTGCCTACCACATAATCGAAAGCGTGTCTTCTGAGAAGGAGCGAGAACAGGGGGGGGGGTGTATAGAAAATGTGAATGTAAGATCGAAGATCTGGCCATAATGCATTGTCTTGCATAGAACAGAATGCATTGTCTTACATAGAACATAATGCATTGTCTTGCATAGAACAGAATGCATTGTCTTCCATAGAACATAATGCATTGTCTTACATAGAACAGAATGCATTGTCTTGCATAGAACATAATGCATTGTCTTGCATAGAACAGAATGCATTGTCTTGCATAGAACATAATGCATTGTCTTGCATAGAACAGAATGCATTGTCTTCCATAGAACATAATGCATTGTCTTACATAGAACAGAATGCATTGTCTTCCATAGAACAGAATGCATTGTCTTACATAGAACATAATGCATTGTCTTACATAGAACATAATGCATTGTCTTACATAGAACATAATGCATTGTCTTACATAGAACAGAATGCATTGTCTTCCATAGAACAGAATGCATTGTCTTACATAGAACATAATGCATTGTCTTCCATAGAACATAATGCATTGTCTTACATAGAACAGAATGCATTGTCTTCCATAGAACATAATGCATTGTCTTACATAGAACAGAATGCATTGTCTTCCATAGAACATAATGCATTGTCTTCCATAGAACAGAATGCATTGTCTTACATAGAACATAATGCATTGTCTTACATAGAACATAATGCATTGTCTTACATAGAACAGAATGCATTGTCTTACATAGAACAGAATGCATTGTCTTACATAGAACATAATGCATTGTCTTCCATAGAACAGAATGCATTGTCTTCCATAGAACATAATGCATTGTCTTCCATAGAACATAATGCATTGTCTTACATAGAACATAATGCATTGTCTTACATAGAACATAATGCATTGTCTTCCATAGAACATAATGCATTGTCTTACATAGAACCACAACCAAAAAAATTACTTAGTAGATAAATGATGTGAGCAGACGTATGATAATTATGATGTTGAATAAAGTGATTGACGACAAGCTAGAGAGATGATAAATGAGCCATCAATCAAGGCTCTACAACCTGAGTGTTCAGTTGTGTAAATATCGTCTTCAAACATGGCATTGTGAACTACAAAAACTATAACACACACTGCTTGTCAATTATTGGTCCAATCTGCTAGTTATAGTTCAATTATGCTTTTTTGCCCAATTTCTTGTAAAAATTATCTCGACAAATTTGAAATAACTAGAATTTATGTTGTTTTTATTTTTATTATGTTCGTGTGGCAAGACTTTCATATTTGGAAAACGCCGCCATATTTGTGTGTGCCCTGCCTAAATGTGACTCAACTGACCAGGCACAAGCGCCCTCCAGTGGTCTAGTCACAGATGTGGTTGTACTCAAGCTGTACCATCGTGAGTTCCACAAGTCATGTTTTGCCGGCTAGAAATTCCGGAACACGCCGTCCAATCATTGTGCAGCAGCACACCTCGAGAGAGGAAACATTGAACCGGTCTCTGGTGTTTGCTGTCCTCACAGTGGCGTGTGCGGGTGCGCACATCTGTCAAGGACAGTTCGATTTCTTCCCGTTTTCTAAAAAAGCCATTTAAATATTTCACAACCTATCTGCGCTTTGCCATTGGTTAACGTTTCTCCATATCTACCCCTCCGCCCCCTCACTTTAGTATCTGCAAGGTTGCGTACTGTGTCACGCCAGACAAGGAAAAATAGAGCAGCTGTGGACTTAGCAAGTAGCTTGCATAACACTTCTACACAATCTACGTGCCTGGACAGCTCCACAGTCTTTACTTCATTATTTAGAAACACAGCCATATTTACAGAACATTATTTAGAAACACAGCCATATTTACAGAACATTATTTAAAAACACAGCCATATTTACAGAACATTATTTAGAAACATAGCCATATTTACAGAACACTATTTAGAAACAGCCATATTTACAGAACATTATTTAGAAACACAGCCATATTTACAGAACATTATTTAGAAACACAGCCATATTTACAGAACATTATTTAGAAACAGCCATATTTACAGAACATTATTTAGAAACAGCCATATTTACAGAACATTATTTAGAAACAGCCATATTTACAGAACATTATTTAGTCTCCATCTAAATATTTTGGCGCCAACGAAACATGACATCATTTAGATTTATTTACATCACCGAAACATGACATCATCTCAATTTATTTACATCATCGAAACATGACATCATCTCAATTTATTTACATCACCGAAACATGACATCATCTCAATTTATTTACATCATCGAAACATGACATCATCTCAATTTATTGACATCACCGAAACATGATATCATCTCAATTTATTGACATCACCGAAACATGACATCATCTCAATTTATTGACATCACCGAAACATGACATCATCTCAATTTATTTACATCACCGAAACATAAAGTAAGTTAAAGTAGTAAAAAAAAGTAAAGTACCCCCGTCACGCCAAGTGGCGTATAGGGAATATGGTGTTAGTGACCATAAATTTTACAGACCCTCGGCACATGATTTTTGGGATAATGTGGTCGGTATTACGCCCGTGCAGCTTTACTTTCACAGAAAAAAATCTGCTATCCATTAAGGCTGTGTGAACCGGAAGCAACCGGTTGGGATCGAACCCTACCTCTTGTCCTTTGTAGTCCAGTTCACTAACCACTGAGCTTTCGCGGCTCCCACCACTGAAATATATCTGAGATATAAGTCTGAGAGATAAATCAGAAATGGAGAACTGAGGAAAAGCTAGGAATAACCCCCGTCATAGAATATACAAAGAAGTAACAATAAAATGGATTGGCCACGTGACAAGGCAGAGTAATCAAAACACAACGAGCCCTCATTAAAAAAAACGTTGCGAGAACACCAGACTCAAGGGTCGACCACGAAAAAGATGTATCGATGGAATATTAGAAGCACTAGAAAACATAACAGTAGCAGAGGCGAACAGAAGAGCTAAAGACCGCAAATTATATCTCCCCCCGACGCTGAAAGGCAAATGATGAAGGAAATAAGAAGAAGAAACATGACATCGTCTCAGTTTATTGACACCATTGAAACATGACATCATCTGAATTTCACTGACTTCTTCTAAATGAGACCTGAACCAGTTACAATAAACCAAAGAAGTAATGGAAGTCGAGGGAGAATAAGAGATCGTGAATCTACAGTAACTGATAGAAAGAGGACGTTGGTATCTACAGCAACAGATAGAAAGAGGACGTTGGTATCTACAGCAACAGATAGAAAGAGGACGTTGGTATCTACAGCAACAGATAGAAAGAGGACGTTGGTATCTACAGCAACAGATAGAAAGAGGACGGTTGGTATCTACAGCAACATATAGACAGAGGACGATTGGTATCTACAGCAACAGATAGACAGAGGACGTTGGTATCTACAGCAACAGATAGAAAGAGGACGTTGGTATCTACAGCAACAGATAGACAGAGGACGTTGGTATCTACAGCAACAGATAGACAGAGGACGGTTGGTATCTACAGCAACAGATAGACAGAGGACGTTGGTATCTACAGCAACAGATAGACAGAGGACGTTGGTATCTACAGCAACAGATAGACAGAGGACGTTGGTATCTACAGCAACAGATAGAAAGAGGACGTTGGTATCTACAGCAACAGATAGACAGCGGACGATTGGTATCTACAGCAACAGATAGACAGCGGACGATTGGTATCTACAGCAACAGATAGACAGCGGACGATTGGTATCTACAGCAACAGATAGACAGAGGACGTTGGTATCTACAGCAACAGATAGACAGCGGACGATTGGTATCTACAGCAACAGATAGACAGCGGACGATTGGTATCTACAGCAACAGATAGACAGCGGACGATTGGTATCTACAGCAACAGATAGACAGAGGACGTTGGTATCTACAGCAACAGATAGACAGCGGACGATTGGTATCTACAGCAACAGATAGACAGAGGACGTTGGTATCTACAGCAACAGATAGACAGAGGACGTTGGTATCTACAGCAACAGATAGACAGAGGACGGTTGGTATCTACAGCAACAGATAGACAGAGGACGGTTGGTATCTACAGCAACAGATAGACAGAGGACGTTGGTATCTACAGCAACAGATAGACAGCGGACGATTGGTATCTACAGCAACAGATAGACAGCGGACGATTGGTATCTACAGTAACAGATAGAAAGAGGACGGTTGGTATCTACAGCAACAGATAGACAGAGGACGATTGGTGTCTACAGCAACAGATAGACAGAGGACGTTGGTATCTACAGCAACAGATAGACAGAGGACGGTTGGTATCTACAGAAACAGATAGACAGAGGACGATTGGTATCTACAGCAACAGATAGACAGCGGACGATTGGTATCTACAGCAACAGATAGACAGAGGACGATTGGTATCTACAGTAACAGATACACAGAGGACGGTTAGTATCTACAGCAACAGATACACATAGGACGATTGGTATCTACAGCAACAGATAGACAGCGGACGATTAATATCTACAGTAACAGATAGACAGAGGACGGTTAGTATCTACAGCAACAGATACACATAGGACGATTGGTATCTACAGCAACAGATACACAGAGGACGATTGGTATCTACAGTAACAGATACACAGAGGACGATTGGTATCTACAGCAACAGATACACATAGGACGATTGGTATCTACAGCAACAGATAGACAGCGGACGATTGGTATCTACAGCCACAGATAGACAGCGGACGATTGATATCTACAGCAACAGATACACATAGGACGATTGGTATCTACAGCAACAGATACACATAGGACGATTGGTATCTACAGCAGCATATACACATAGGACTATTGGTATCTACAGCAACAGATACACAACAGACGGTTGGTATCTACAGCAACAGATACACAGTGGACGGTTGGTATCTACAGCAACAGATACACAGCGGACGGCCCATGGCCATTGCTCAACCAAAGCCAGCAGGTGCAACGGAATGTGAAAATCTTGGTCCAGTAAATCGTGGTGACGGGTACATGACTCAGGTATGAATGGCCATGCGGAGAGACCAAGGTACAGTGATGAACGGTGTGGATTTGTTGGAGGTAAAGGTATGCGCGTCGCCATATGCACCATAGTGTCATTAGTAGGAGAAGTGGCAAAGTTATATACATTTATGTTTGTTGACATCAAAGCATTGGACAGAGCAAAACATCAAGAAATAATCACAATTTTAAAGAGTATAAATGTTGACTGCAAAGATCTAAGAATAATGAAGAAAATGCACAGGCAAGAAAAAAAAAATCTTAAAAAAAGGAGGAAATCAATTGGGAGGAAATCAATTGGGAATGTTTCAACAAAAATACAACTAAAAGGGAATGTTCTACTCTAGGTTGTAACACGAGGATAGTATACCAGGATACTCACAAGACATGTTGGGAATCTCATGTCTCTTTGGAATCTCTATTTTGGATGTCTTAATATAAACAACCTGAGGTATGCTAATGACAGTCTTAATCACTGGACGTGAAATTGAATTACAGAAAATGATTGAAATTTTATTGAGTTATTTGCGGGTCAATATTATTGCACTCCGAACATGTCCATAGGTGCTCAGATCCTTCCTCAGCAAGTCCCGCACTGTCCAGCGACTGACGACTCCAGTTCTGTGTTGGTTGATAATCTTCTCACACGCCCACTAAGTTTCTCATTTCTGGCTGTGCCATCTTAACTCCCATCTCTTTCATCCGAAGAAGTGACGTGGATCTGTGATTGTCGATGCCCTGTGCTCTTCCTACACCTCGGAGGGCATTGATGATGTCCGGCCGATCCATTGGTTGACCGTTCTCAACGACAGTGCAGCTAGCCAACCTGTCCGCTCTTTCATTTCCACGTACTCCCGCATGTCCAGAAACATTATAGTGATAGATAGTGACAATAAAGGCACAATTGTTGACTGCAATACAGAAAAACAACATCTAAATGGTCAATTACAATCATTGTGACCGTGTTAAAACAGGTCCATAAGTTCATGTATGAGAACAATGCTAACTTCAGATAGTAGATGTACAAGAAAGGTGGGGTGCACAATAGCTCAGACAAAGGTGGCGGCACTACAACAGTGTGAAAACTATTATACAACCTAACTGCGTCAATGGAAATACAATTAAAAGAGTTCCTCTGTGCCTATGTGGAGACAGACCTGACGTATTGATGTCCTTTCTGAACAGACAAGACAGACGGCAGCACTGGAAGGCATCTAAATGTGGTTTTACTGAAGAATGTTGAGAATAGCTCTGGTGACTAATGAACTATTTCAGAGAGAGAGAGAGAGAGAGAGAGAGAGAGACCCATGAGAAAAGAAAGCTTGTTTCCAACCAGCATCAAGAGGAAGCAATGAGCATTTTATTGGCCGTCATGAGAGGGGAACTTGAATAGGTCATGACAGAGGGGAACTTGAATAGATCATGACAGAGGGGAACTTGAATAGATCATGACAGAGGGGAACTTGAATAGATCATGACAGAGGGGAATTTGTATAGATCATGACAGAGGGGAATTTGTATAGGTCATGACAGAGGGCAATTTGTATAGGTCATGACAGAGGGGAACTTGAATAGATCATGACAGAGGGGAATTTGTATAGATCATGACAGAGGAGAACTTGAATAGGTCATAACAGAGGGGAACTTGAATAGGTCATGACAGAAGGGAACTTGAATAGGTCATGACAGGGGGGAACTTGAATAGGTGATGACAGAGGGGAACATGAATATATTGTGACAGAGGGAACTTGAATAGGTCATAACAGAGGGAACTTGAATAGGTCATGACAGAGGGGAACTTGAATAGGTCATGACAGAGGGGAGCTTGAATATATCGTGACAGAGGGAGCTTGAATATATCGTGACAGAGGGGAACTTGAATAGGTCGCGACAGAGGGAACTTGAATAGGTCATGACAGAGGGAAACTTGAATAGGTCATGACAGAGGGAACTTGAATATATCGTGACAGAGGAAACTTGAATAGGTCATGACAGAGGGAAACTTGAGTAGATCATGACAGAGGGAAACTTGAGTAGATCATGACAGAGGGGAACTTGAATAGGTCGCGACAGAGGGGAAAATCAACGAAAGAAGAGGTAAAAGGAAGCAGAGAGAATGGATACAAGACTTGGAATGTTTGGCTTGAATTCAACAACAGAATTGTTAAACAGCTATAGAGATAGAAAGCTGTGAAGAGACATGATCATCTACGTCAGCAGGCACGCTACTTAATGATGATGACTCTACACTGTCCCTTATTGTTACAACAATGGCCATCTAATGCCGATAGTAATAATTGATGCGCGTTTCTAAGAAATGACAACTTCTAAAGCCATTAACAACTACAAGAAACAGATACACAGGTATTATTACAACACCCGAAAACATACACATAGAAATAAACACAGAAAACAGAGAGAACAACCCGAAGCAGGATTCAAAACCGTGCGTAGGCCACAGTGGGCGCCTTGCCACTTGAACACACTGCCTGCTCATGAATGGTTTCTTTTGCTGGCTTAACTTGTATCGTCACGTGATTCCTCAAATGCTAGTTTAGGCAACCTATTGGTCTCTTGTGTTTCTTTTGTTGTTGTATCCCTCCTTCCCTCGAGTGTTGTACCCATCTCTGTTTGATTTGTTTGTTGTTGTATCCCTCCTTCCCTCGAGTGCTGTACCCATCTCTGTTTGATTTGTTTGTTGTTGTATCCTTCCTTCCCTCGAGTGCTGTACCCATCTCTGTGTGATTTGTTTGTTGTTGTATCCCCCCCCTTCCCTCGAGTGCTGTACCCATCTCTGTGTGATTTGTTTGTTGTTCGCTGCCTCGTATCTAACAGCAGATTACCATTTGTATCCTCAAAGCGGGACAACACGTTTACAACATTTTACTGCGCGTGACATTTTCTCTGGCAGCTTCCTCTTGTGTGGCATTACGTTAATGTTTCTAACATGTTAATAATAACGATAGTGAAAGAAGGTGGTAGGCTAGAGGAAACTGAGAGGTATGGAGAGAGGAGGCTATAGCCGATAACATGAGAAAGAGGTGAAGGATAAGTAGGAGAGTGGGCTGTCCCAAACATTTATCTCTCGAAGTCTGTCCAGACGTGTACAGACAAATCATGTCAGTTGATCACTGTCCAGAATGTCCAGACAAGTCATGTCAGTTGATCACTGTCCAGAATGTCCAGATAAGTCATGTCAGTTGGTCACTGTCCAGAATGTCCAGACAAGTCATGTCAGGTGATCACTGTCCAGAATGTCCAGACAAGTCATGTCAGGTGATCACCGTCCAGAATGTCCAGACAAGTCATGTCAGGTGATCACTGTCCAGTTAGACAAATTATGTGAGGTGATCACTGTCCAGTTAGACAAGCTATGTGAGGTGATCACTGTCCAGGTAGACAAGCTATGTGAGGGGATCACTGTCTAGTTAGACAAGTTATGTGAGGTGATCACTGTCCAGTTAGACAAGCTATGTGAGGTGATCCGTGTCCAGTTAGACAAGCTATGTGAGGTGATCTCTGTCCAGTTAGACAAGCTATGTGAGGTGATCACTGTCCAGTTAGACACGTTATGTGAGGTGATCACTGTCCAGTTAGACAAATTATGTGAGGTGATCACTGTCCAGTTAGACAAGCTATGTGAGGTGATCACTGTCTAGTTAGACAAGTTATGTGAGGTGATCACTGTCCAGTTAGACAAGCTATGTGAGGTGAGCTCTGTCCAGTTAGACAAGCTATGTGAGGTGATCACTGTCTAGTTAGACAAGCTATGTGAGGTGATCACTGTCCAGACTGACAAGAACATAAATATTGTTTGTTGTCCGGGGCAGACCTGGCCACATAAAGTCACTGTGGCTACTAGTCTGGCTCTACGATGGTCGCTGCCACCCCTGGGAGCAGGTCAGGTTTCAGCACTGAATTGTTTCTGTTGTGTTCTCTAGAGCACATTCAAGATGTTGTTTCAAAGTTGAGCATTGATACTTTCAAGGCAGAATTATCATTGGTCGTAGTTAAAAATGAATTAATAATGCGGCATTTGTACAGAGTGTAGAGTGTTCAATAGAACATTGTGAACATAAAGACGCACCATTTGTACGGAACGCAACGCGTTAAGTGGAACAGTATGAACGTTCGGGATGGACATTTTGTTGGTGGTTGGAACGGGGACTGAGCGGATATGGGAATGCCCCGCATGCAGTGACGTCATTCCGTTCTAAGGTACAATAATCGGAGCTGCGATAGCTCAGTTGCACTTCTAAGGGCAAAAGGTTGGGTTCGATCCTGATCGATGATTTTCAGGTTCATCCAACCTTAAATAGGTACATGACTGTAGTCGCGGCACGGGTGTAATAGTAATCACATTAGCCACAAATAATGTGCCGAGGATCGTTATCAAATATCAGCACTTACGTACCTTCACGTCACATGAAGTGACGGGGCTCTTCTCTCCTCCCTCCCCCCAAGTTAATAATACACACAGCAGTTGTAGAATTATAGGGTTGTCTAGGTTATTGTTCGAAATACAGCCAACAATTCATGTAGAACGAGCAATGAACGCCTGTTATCATTGATGGTCGTGGTTGATATAACCCCTCCACAAGTCTGCTCTATATCTTGTGTGCAGGTAGTATTTATCACACATCTTAGCAGTTATTTAAGTTTAAAATTTCTCTCAATTCTTTGCCTCCAATAAATATATCATTCGTTCTATATTTTAATTTTCTCTCTTTATACGTTTCTCTCGCCATCTAATTTGTATGTTGTCACTAGAATCTCAATTCTACTTAAATTCCTAGATAAGTTTGTCCATCCGCTAACACGGTCGGCAGGCCTGTCATGCCGCTGTGGTATAGGACAACGTTCACATCTTGTTTACACTTCCCTTGTGCTCATAGATAGGTTTGTCTATCACCTTCATATAGGAGAAGGTGTATCTTGGTCTACGCCCTATGGGCCGGTTACGGCTCGAAAGGTCAATAGATAACACGGTCGGCTGGCCTGTCGTCCCGCTGTGGTGTGAGCTTGGACAACGTTCACATCTTGTTTATACTTGTGTTCATAGATAGGTTTGTCTATCTGCTAACACGGTCGGCTGGCCTGTCGTCCCACTGTGTGTGAGCTTGGACAACGTTCACATCTTGTTTATACTTGTGTTCATCGTCGGCCGTCAAATCCAAAGTGAATTGTGACGTTTCATACCATCAATGACGAGATCGTCCAGATGAGACAATGTGATATCTCGTGTGATAAACGATCACGCTCATTAGCCAGTCCTGATCGATAGGTTCATTTCGTGGTCGAGAAGACAAATAAACACAAACCGTCAGCTAATTTTGGACACTCGGATAAAGGTTTCGCAAGCGCCAAGGTTCACCCAGACACTAAATTGAGGACCGTTGTTGCGTCGGCAACTCGTCGATCCTATCGATTGTTGGCCTCTCAGACTGACTGACTACCTGGGCACTCATGCCTCGCTCACGCTGCTCCGGCATCCACAACAACCTGTCATGATTCACCAATAGTCGACGTGTGTCCTGCAGGAAGCGGCCAGGTGTGTCTCCATACCTGTAATGCCCTCTGACATATTCATCGATAACGCTATGAGTAATGCTGTTAGACAGGCAGGAAGGTTTCATTGATACGGGAAATGAAACTATGATAAGGTCTGAGAAATTGTTGGAGAACACCTAGATAAGTGGTGATATAGGTCTAACACTAACAGACAAGTAGTAATATAGGTCTAACACTAACAGACAAGTAGTAATATAGGTCTAACACTAACAGATAAGTAGTGATATAGGTCTAACACTAACAGACAAGTAGTAATATAGATCTAACACTAACAGATAAGTAGTAATATAGGTCTAACACTAACAGACAAGTAGTAATATAGGTCTAACACTAACAGATAAGTAGTAATATAGGTCTAACACTAACAGACAAGTAGTAATATAGGTCTAACACTAACAGACAAGTAGTAATATAGGTCTAACACTAACATTAAATTATTTGTGAGAGTTGGATTGGAGGTGTACGTACTAAGATTACATTAATAATGAGAGTAGAAATGAGAGAACAGACTAAGAGAAGATGACTTATGAGAGCAGGAATGACAGGCGAGCCTGTGAGCATTAATTGTAAACATTAGCAGGAGTTAGAAAAGTTAGAAAAGTTAGATCTAAAACATGTACTTGTCTTGACACAACTGGAGCTCTATACACGACAAAGAACATTCTATCACGTTAGTCAGGAGAGTGAACAAATAACGTTAGTCAGTAGAGTGAACAAATAACGTTAGTCAGGAGAGTGAACAAATAACGTTAGTCAGGAGAGTGAACAAATAACGTTAGTCAGTAGAGTGAACAAATAACGTTAGTCAGGAGAGTGAACAAATAACGTTAGTCAGGAGAGTGAACAAATAACGTTAGTCAGGAGAGTGAACAAATAACGTTAGTCAGGAGAGTGAACAAATAACGTTAGTCAGTAGAGTGAACAAATAACGTTAGTCAGGAGAGTGAACAAATAACGTTAGTCAGGAGAGTGAACAAATAACGTTAGTCAGGAGAGTGAACAAATAACGTTAGTCAGGAGAGTGAACAAATAACGTTAGTCAGGAGAGTGAACAAATAACGTTAGTCAGTAGAGTGAACAAATAACGTTAGTCAGTAGAGTGAACAAATAACGTTAGTCAGGAGAGTGAACAAATAACGTTAGTCAGTAGAGTGAACAAATAACGTTAGTCAGGAGAGTGAACAAATAACGTTAGTCAGTAGAGTGAACAAATAACGTTAGTCAGGAGAGTGAACAAATAACGTTAGTCAGTAGAGTGAACAAATAACGTTAGTCAGGAGAGTGAACAAATAACGTTAGTCAGGAGAGTGAACAAATAACGTTAGTCAGTAGAGTGAACAAATAACGTTAGTCAGTAGAGTGAACAAATAATGTTAGTCAGTAGAGTGAACAAATAACGTTAGTCAGGAGAGTGAACAAATAACGTTAGTCAGTAGAGTGAACAAATAACGTTAGTCAGTAGAGTGAACAAATAATGTTAGTCAGTAGAGTGAACAAATAACGTTAGTCAGTAGAGTGAACAAATAACGTTAGTCAGTAGAGTGAACAAATAACGTTAGTCAGTAGAGTGAACAAATAATGTTAGTCAGTAGAGTGAACAAATAACGTTAGTCAGGAGAGTGAACAAATAACGTTAGTCAGTAGAGTGAACAAATAACGTTAGTCAGTAGAGTGAACAAATAACGTTAGTCAGGAGAGTGAACAAATAACGTTAGTCAGTAGAGTGAACAAATAACGTTAGTCAGGAGAGTGAACAAATAACGTTAGTCAGTAGAGTGAACAAATAACGTTAGTCAGGAGAGTGAACAAATAACGTTAGTCAGGAGAGTGAACAAATAACGTTAGTCAGTAGAGTGAACAAATAATGTTAGTCAGGAGAGTGAACAAATAACGTTAGTCAGTAGAGTGAACAAATAACGTTAGTCAGGAGAGTGAACAAATAACGTTAGTCAGGAGAGTGAACAAATAACGTTAGTCAGTAGAGTGAACAAATAACGTTAGTCAGTAGAGTGAACAAATAATGTTAGTCAGGAGAGTGAACAAATAACGTTAGTCAGTAGAGTGAACAAATAACGTTAGTCAGTAGAGTGAACAAATAATGTTAGTCAGTAGAGTGAACAAATAACGTTAGTCAGTAGAGTGAACAAATAATGTTAGTCAGGAGAGTGAGCAAATAACGTTAGTCAGGAGAGTGAACAAATAACGTTAGTCAGTAGAGTGAACAAATAACGTTAGTCAGGAGAGTGAACAAATAACGTTAGTCAGGAGAGTGAACAAATAACGTTAGTCAGTAGAGTGAACAAATAATGTTAGTCAGGAGAGTGAACAAATAACGTTAGTCAGGAGAGTGAACAAATAACGTTAGTCAGGAGGGTGAACAAATAACGTTAGTCAGTAGAGTGAACAAATAACGTTAGTCAGGAGAGTGAACAAATAACGTTAGTCAGTAGAGTGAACAAATAACGTTAGTCAGGAGAGTGAACAAATAAAGTTAGTCAGTAGAGTGAACAAATAACGTTAGTCAGGAGAGTGAACAAATAACGTTAGTCAGTAGAGTGAACAAATAATGTTAGTCAGGAGAGTGAACAAATAACGTTAGTCAGTAGAGTGAACAAATAACGTTAGTCAGGAGAGTGAACAAATAACGTTAGTCAGGAGAGTGAACAAATAACGTTAGTCAGTAGAGTGAACAAATAACGTTAGTCAGTAGAGTGAACAAATAATGTTAGTCAGGAGAGTGAACAAATAACGTTAGTCAGTAGAGTGAACAAATAACGTTAGTCAGTAGAGTGAACAAATAATGTTAGTCAGTAGAGTGAACAAATAACGTTAGTCAGTAGAGTGAACAAATAATGTTAGTCAGGAGAGTGAGCAAATAACGTTAGTCAGGAGAGTGAACAAATAACGTTAGTCAGTAGAGTGAACAAATAACGTTAGTCAGGAGAGTGAACAAATAACGTTAGTCAGGAGAGTGAACAAATAACGTTAGTCAGTAGAGTGAACAAATAATGTTAGTCAGGAGAGTGAACAAATAACGTTAGTCAGGAGAGTGAACAAATAACGTTAGTCAGGAGGGTGAACAAATAACGTTAGTCAGTAGAGTGAACAAATAACGTTAGTCAGGAGAGTGAACAAATAACGTTAGTCAGTAGAGTGAACAAATAACGTTAGTCAGGAGAGTGAACAAATAAAGTTAGTCAGTAGAGTGAACAAATAACGTTAGTCAGTAGAGTGAACAAATAACGTTAGTCAGGAGAGTGAACAAATAACGTTAGTCAGGAGAGTGAACAAATAACGTTAGTCAGGAGAGTGAACAAATAACGTTAGTCAGGAGAGTGAATCAAAATGTAACTTGAATATAGCAATAATATTTGAAAGACAAACCATACTTCTGTCCGTTGGTGGTGTTGTTATCGATGCAATAACGAATGTCCCAAAGGTGACAGCATACAGCAGACAAGCAACACGCTTTCTCAGTAGCAGTGTCAAGATGGCCGACACACTTAAGAACTGCTTGTGTTCCGATTTTTATTTCCGAGGTTGCTACAGAGTAAGCCCCACTTTGTTCTGCAACTATGTGGTGCCAATCTCCACGCATAGCCTCATTCCTGGTCTCCCAAGCACACAACCCTCAGTTTATAAACAAATGTGATTTGTGCATCAAGTTTGTTTCAGTTGTCGGGAAAAAAACACATTCAAGGTTTTTGTTTTTATTGGATTCAACCTCATAGCTGAACAAATGAGGTTTCCGCTAATATAAACTTGTTATGGGATGTGTAGCAACATGTAGGCAAGATAGACTATTTATGGATGAGGCAGTCACTTACACGAACATTGGGTTACAATATGAATGAGGCAGTCACTTACACGAACATTAGGTTAAAATATAAATGAGTGATTCACTTACACGAACATTAGGTTAAAATATGAACGAGGCAGTCAATTACACGAACATTAGGTTAAAATATGAATGAGGCAGTCACTTACACGAACATTAGACAAATGTATAAATGAGACAGTCACTTACACGAACATTAGGCAAATGTATAAATGAGGCAGTCACTTACACGAACTTTAGACAAATGTATAAATGAGGCAGTCACTTACACGAACATTAAGCAAATGTATAAATGAGGCAGTCACTTACACGAGAATTAGGCAAATGTATAAATGAGACAGTCACTTACACAAACATTAGGTAAATGTATAAATGAGGCAGTCACTTACACGAACATTAGGTAAATGTATAAATGAGGCAGTCACTTACACGAACATTAGGTAAATGTATAAATGAAGCAGTCACTTACACGAACATTAGGTAAATGTATAAATGAAGCAGTCACTTACACGAACATTAGGTAAATGTATAAATGAGACAGTCACTTACACGAGAATTAGGTATTTGTACATGATGAAGAAACATGATTGTAACGTTTATTTGCGACAAAAACAAAGAAGTCCAATAACGGTGAGTTAAGTTAACGAATCATTTCAGGAGAACAGGTTACAACACTTGGAAAGACATCCACAAATAATCAACAAGAGAAAAAAAAATAACAACAAAGCAACAGATAGCCTCAGCCGGATGGAACCAAGGTTGTTTAGCTGACAGTGTACCGTAATGCAGTCTCTCATGACGCTGCCTGGAGGTTCGATCCTGCTATGGGCTATCTATTGTGTATGTCGTTATTTTTTTGTGGATATGTTCCTGGTGTTGTAAATAAACATCAGATGAGATGATTCGTGGCAAGTTTCCGCTAGTAGCAGCGTGGGGAACTGCGATGTACACAGATGTGTAATAATATACGTAATAAGTAGTAATATACGTAATAAGTAGTAATATACGTAATAAGTAGTAATATACGTAATAAGTAGTAATATACGTAAAAAATAGTGATAATGCTAGTTTAGAAGCCAGAGTCGGATTCAGAGATGTACACAATATTAGGTCAGTAACAGAGTGGGCGATTCATGATTGTACAAAGATAGTCTTAACATATGGATGCGAATCATGGACAATAGGACAACAGACAAGAAAATCACTGGAGTCTGTAGAAATGTGGTTTTACAGAAGAATGTTGAGAGTACCATGGACAGCTAAGAAGAGTAATGAAGAGGTTCTGAGAGAGGTAAAATCAAAAAGAGAGCTAATTTCCAATGTTAGGAAGAAACAATCATCATTTTTTTGGGCCATGTAATGAGAAGAGAACAGCTGGAATATATTGTAACAACTGGAAAAATTGAGGGACGAAGAGATAGAGGGAAGCAAAGAGAAAAAATAACAGACAGCTTAAGAGAATGGCTTGGCAGAAGGTCAACAACAGAAATGATAAATAGCTGCCGAGATCGAAAGTTGTGGAGAGACATGATCACCTACGCCAGTAGGCCCGGTACTTGATGATGAACAGAGTGGGAAAAAGATGTACACAATAACATTATGATAGTAGCAGAGTGCGAAACAGATGTACACAATAACATTAGGATAGTAGCAGAGTGGGAAACAGATGTACACAATAACATTATGATAGTAGCAGAGTGGGAAACAGATGTACACAATAACATTATGATAGTAGCAGAGTGCGAAACAGATGTACACAATAACATTAAGATAGTAGCAGAGTGGGAAACAGATGTACACAATAACATTAGGATTGTAGCAGAGTGGGAAACAGATGTACACAATACACAACAACGTTAGGTTAGAAGCCAGAGTGGGAAAGAGCGATGTACTCAATAACGTTAGGTTAGAAGCCAGAGCGGGACACAGAGATGTACGTTAGGTTAGTTACGATATAGATGTACATAATGACGTTACACTAACTACTGGAAAACGGATGTCAACAAGTGTGTAAGTGACAAACAGTTGGAGACGTGTTTCTTAACTTCTCATGACGTTCTCACAATGATCTGATAACAGCTCTCTCTCTCTCTCTCTCTCTCTCTCTCTCTCTCTCTCTCTCTCTCTGTCAATTCTCTCTTTTTATATTTATGGCAGTGTCTTTGTTCTTTGCCAGAAGCGTGTCGACAGTTGTAGTTGTCTAGATGTGAACTTTGATTAGAGGCCGCCGCTAATGACTTTCTCTACCGCATGATTGCTTGAATTAATCATGGCGACGCCGTCGTTTCTAGTCACGTGTTAGATCACGAATTACAACACTAGTCACTCTGATGCTCCCTAGCCTCTCTCTTTCTTTGTTAACGTTCTTCAAGGAAAGATAGCGACTGGAAGATATACACAGACTAGATGTTTTTGATGGACAAGTAAATAAACTGGTGTTTTGGTGTGAAGAGTTATCTGTCGGCTCCTGACGACAATCAAATAGTTCTTGTACACAGGAGCCTCGTACTCGCAGCGACGTGAGCGTCAAACATCGCAGGTTGGGAACGCTTCAACAGAGCGGAGCTTAAGCGATCCTTCTCATCGAACTGTGCTTGTTTAGTCGCAATTTGTCTTCTATTGTGCGTCGGCGTCATCTCGTGCGATCTCACTTCTTTTTATATAGCTTTGTTTATGAGACCTTTGACCTACTACACACAATGCAAACAAGACAAATGAGATTTTTTGGGCATGTTACCAAGCAAAACCTACTAAAATTAATCCTGGAAGGGAAAATACAAGGTTAAAGAGACATACAAAGACTAACATGAACGAGTAACGTCAAGGATGGACAACCTATGACAACCTGCACTATCAAAGCAAGAGACATGGAGGAATGGTTCTCCATGATAGCCAACCTTCGATGCGGAGACGGCACTCACTGATGATGATGAAGTGTTTGGTTATGTAGAACCACTATCATGTAGCTGTCCAACGAGAGTGTGGAAGTAACAAGGTCAAGGATGAAAGTGCCCACTTCTCTAATGAAGGAACGTATCGTGGAGCAGTGTGGCGGAGTTTGGCAAGAGGGAAAGTAAGCTCAAAGTTGCAGTTAGCAGCGCTAAGAGAGAACACTAGAAGTACTGCAATGTCATTGGATGGTAACTTCCCTTCCAAACAGTGGCCTTTCTCTTCTTCTCCAACAGCCACACGGGATCACAATTCCTCGTTAAGTTACAGTCAATGTCATTTTCATTTTTTTATATACAGTATTTCTGCTTATTGGGAAGCCGCGATAGCTCAGTTGTTAGTGAACTGGACTACCACGGACAAGGGGTAGGGTTCGATCCCAACCGACGACTTCCGGGTTCACCCAGCCTTAAATGGGTACCGGATTTTTTTCTGGGAAAGTAAAGCAGCACGGGCGTAATACTGACCACATTACCCCAAAAGTCATGTGCTGAAGGTCTGTAAAATATAGGGTCACTAACACTATATTTCCCTATACGCCACTTGGCGTGACGGGGCGTACTTTACTTTTTACTTGTATTTCTGTTTATTGTTTTCATGTTTTAATTTATTATTTAGGACATTCAATTGGATTGCCTTTATTATAAGTTATGTCTATTTGGTGTTTAAGTTTATCGAAATGGATGCTGTATAGGGCCTGCGAACGGATTAATTTCATTATAATTGATTTTCTAGTCAGAATCTGATTCAGATTTCGAAAAATTCATAGGCGAATAAAATGTAAATATCCAGGAACTGTTTCTATGTTGGTGTTGACATCGCTACACAAGGGCATGTAATCACTTGTTGTCGAAGCTCCACTTTAGCTCCACACAACTTTCAGTGTCATTGTGAGTGTTTAGATCAATGAACTCCTGTAAGATCATTACATTTGTAGCAGCCCCATACTCCCACAATGGTGGGATATATGAAACCTGAAGCTTATGCGCGTCTTTGTTTCATGTATCGTGGCTTGTTCATTAAAATATTGAAAGTTACCCCGTTAGAATGTGTTGTTGCAGGAGATGTCATTAATCTATATTGTGGGTAACACTGGTTTTAATGTTTCAACTTGTCCTCTACGGTTGCTTGTCACTCGCTTGTTAAAGTTGATAAGATTGAGTCTCAATTATGAGTGGATGTGCTTGTAGGTGATGACGTCAGGCTATGACCCACTGAACTACTTGTGTTTGTGTTCAGAGGAGATTCATAGAACATGACCAGGGTAAGTCATGGGAGGCAATAAATAGGAGATTCAGAGAACATGACCAGGGTACTTTCCAACCATGGATGACAGAATCAAGATCTGGAGAGCACGAGCATACCTGAAGATTAGTACAGATACAGAGCATCCATTGCACCACGTGCTCAACACAGAGAAAGGTACCAGGCTAAAAAGAGGCAAATCATGGGTGGGCCGAGCAGAAGATGTCATCAAACAGGTATGTGGGCTTACCAATCTCAGCGTTGGTGAGGAGTGGATACCGGTGCCTACGTCATTCAAGGGACTTTCTCATGTATTGTCACACTCGACAGAAAAGTAGGGAACAGAACCCAGTCGTGGTTAATGCTGAGGTCAACGGTCTCATCTGCGATAACACCGATGAGAAAGATGCAGTCATCTATACAGACGGATCTGTAAGACGACACGAAAAAAGTGCATGGGCATTTACAGCACGTTCGGCAGGCAGAATAGCCAAGGAAGACAGTGGTGCATACGCCATGACCACGAGTAGCATGACAATGGAGGTGATGGCAGTGACCAAGACATTCAAATGGTTAGAGTCACAAGACTACACCCACGCATGTATACTGAGTGATTCGATGAGCATGATAAAAAATAGTGGAGGAGGCCTCTGTACGCATGCAATGGGTAGATTCGTTGCAGAAATCCAAAATACGTAAGGTCACCTTTGTCTATGTCCCTGGACATGCGGGAGTACGGGGAAATGAAAGAGCGGACAGGTTGGCTAGCTGCGCTGTCGTTGAGGACGGGCAACCGATGGATCGGGCGGACGTCATCAATGCACTCCGAGATGTGGGAAGAGCACGGGACTTCGACAAACACAGATCAACGTCGCTTCTTCGGATGATGGAAATGGGAGTTAAGATGGGCACAGCCAGAAATGAGAAACTTGGTGGCCGTGTAAGAGGACTTATCAACCAACATAGAACTGGAGTCGTCAGTCGCTGGACACTGAGGGAATTGCTGAGGAGGGGATCTGAGCACCTATGGACATGTTCGGAGTGCAATGATGATGACCCGCAAATAACTCAATAACTCAATAACATGACCAGGGTAAATCATGGGAGGCAATAAATAGAAGATTCAGAGAACATGACCAGGGTAAGTCATGGGAGGCAATAAATATGAAATTCACAGAACATGACCAGGGTAAGTCATGGGAGGCAATAAATAGAAGATTCATAGAACATGACCAGGGTAAGTCATGGGAGGCAATAAATAGAAGATTTATAGAACATGACCAGGGTAGGTCATGGGAGGCAATAAATAGGAGATTCATAGAACATGACCAGGGTAAGTCATGGGAGGCAATAAATAGAAGATTCATAGAACATGACCAGGGTAAGTCATGGGAGGCAATAAATAGGAGATTCATAGAACATGACCAGGGTAAGTCATGGGAGGCAATAAATAGGAGATTCATAGAACATGACCAGGGTAAGTCATGGGAGGCAATAAATAGGAGATTCATAGAACATGACCAGAGTAAGTCATGGGAGGCAATAAATAGAAGATTCATAGAACATGACCAGGGTAAGTCATGGGAGGCAATAAATAGAAGATTCATAGAACATGACCAGGGTAAGTCATGGGAGGTAATAAATAGAAGATTCATAGAACATGACCAGGGTAAGTCATGGGAGGCAATAAATAGAAGATTCAGAGAACATGACCAGGGTAAATCATGGGAGGCAATAAATAGAAGATTCATAGAACATGACCAGGGTAAATCATGGGAGGCAATAAATAGGAGATTCAGAGAACATGACCAGGGTAAGTCATGGGAGGCAATAAATAGGAGATTCAGAGAACATGACCAGGGTAAGTCATGGGAGGCAATAAATAGGAGATTCAGAGAACATGACCAGGGTAAGTCATGGTAGGCAATAAATAGGAGATTCACCGAACATGACCAGGGTAAATCATGGGAGGCAATAAATAGGAGATTCAGAGAACATGACCAGGGTAAGTCATGGGAGGCAATAAATAGGAGATTCACCGAACATGACCAGGGTAAATCATGGGAGGCAATAAATAGGAGATTCAGAGAATATGACCAGGGTAAGTCATGGGAGGCAATAAATAGGAGATTCAGAGAATATGACCAGGGTAAGTCATGGGAGGCAATAAATAGGAGATTCAGAGAATATGACCAGGGTAAGTCATGGGAGGCAGAAAATAGGAGATTCAGAGAATATGACCAGGGTAAATCATGGCAGGCAATAAATAGGAGATTCAGAGAATATGACCAGGGTAAGTCATGGGAGGCAGAAAATACTCATCTCGTGAAGATTCCTGGAGACGCACAGTAACGACCAAATTTACGTTACTTGCTGAATAGAAGGTCGTGTTGCTGCGCCAAATTTAGGGCACTGTGACGTCACTTGCTGAATAGAAGGCCGTGTTGCTGCGCTATAGAAAAGCGCACGAAGTGTCAAACACTGACTTGTTTTTGGTCATGAAGTAAACAAAAATAACTTTTCTGTCAACTTTCTCATCTTCACTGTCAACATTTCTGTCAACTTTCTCATCTTCTCTGTCAACATTTCTGTCAACTTTCTCATCTTCACTGTCAACATTTCTGTCAACTTTTTCATCTTCTCAGTCAACATTTCTGTCAACTTTCTCATCTTCTCTGTCAACATTTCTGTCAACTTTCTCATCTTCTCAGTCAACATTTCTGTCAACTTTCTCATCTTCTCTGTCAACTTTCTCATCTTCTCTGTCAACATTTCTGTCAACTATCTCATCTTCTCTGTCAACATTTCTGTCAACTTTCTCATCTTCTCTGTCAACTTTTCTGTCAACTATCTTATCTTCTCAGTCAACATTTCTGTCAACTTTCTCATCTTCTCTGTCAACTTTCTGATCTTCT
The DNA here is from genome assembly GCA_032433765.1 of Megaustenia siamemsis. NCBI lineage: Eukaryota > Metazoa > Mollusca > Gastropoda > Stylommatophora > Ariophantidae > Megaustenia > Megaustenia siamemsis. The sequence goes on along the minus strand of JAVIAB010000159.1, from coordinate 41,654,873 downwards.
CTGTCAACATTTCTGTCAACTATCTCATCTTCTCTGTCAACATTTCTGTCAACTTTCTCATCTTCTCAGTCAACATTTCTGTCAACTTTCTCATCTTCTCTGTCAACTTTCTCATCTTCTCTGTCAACATTTCTGTCAACTATCTCACCTTCTCTGTCAACATTTCTGTCAACTTTCTCATCTTCTCTGTCAACTTTTCTGTCAACTATCTTATCTTCTCAGTCAACATTTCTGTCAACTTTCTCATCTTCTCTGTCAACTTTCTCATCTTCTCAGTCAACATTTCTGTCAACTTTCTCATCTTCTCTGTCAACTTTCTCATCTTCTCTGTCAACTTTTCTGTCAACTATCTTATCTTCTCAGTCAACATTTCTGTCAACTTTCTCATCTTCTCTGTCAACTTTCTCATCTTCTCTGTCAACATTTCTGTCAACTATCCCATCTTCTCTGTCAACATTTCTGTCAACTTTCTCATCTTCTCAGTCAACATTTCTGTCAACTTTCTCATCTTCTCTGTCAACTTTCTCATCTTCTCTGTCAACATTTCTGTCAACTATCTCATCTTCTCTGTCAACATTTCTGTCAACTTTCTCATCTTCTCTGTCAACTTTTCTGTCAACTATCTTATCTTCTCAGTCAACATTTCTGTCAACTTTCTCATCTTCTCTGTCAACTTTCTCATCTTCTCTGTCAACATTTCTGTCTACTTTGTCATCTTCTCTATCAACATTTCTGTCAACTTTCTCATCTTCTCTGTCAACATTTCTGTCAACTTTCTCATCTTCTCTGTCAACATTTCTGTCTACTTTGTCATCTTCTCTGTCAACAGTTATGTCAACTTTGTCATCTTCTCTGTGAACATTTCTGTCAACTTTCTCATCTTCTCAGTCAACATTTCTGTCAACTTTCTCATCTTCTCTATTAACAGTTCTGTCAATTTTCTCATCTTCTCTGTCATCATTTCTGTCAACTTTCTCATCTTCTCTATCAACTTTTCTGTCAACTTTCTCATCGTCAACATTTATGTAATGAATCAGTTATCACAATAAAGTAGCGAGGAGATGAAGAGCGAGTGGTCACAGTGTGTTATCTGGTTGTATTAGAGAATGGACTACTAAAAGAGGGAGATACGATAGCAAGCTAGTGAGGTCATTGGTCACTACGTTGATCACAACAACCTCGGAGGTTACCCTCACGTATAACGCCGACGTTACAAACAAGCTGTACATTTGTTGTATCGACTTTCCTATTGACGATATCAGCCACGTGACTTGTCTTCATCTCATGCCATTAACATGACGTCAGTGGTTATTTCCCTTGCATTTTTGTCCATTTCTGGAATGAATTTAAAGCCAAATTGCAAGCGCCTCTTATCTGCGGCTTTAAAACAAAAAATATTTGGTCACGAATTCTAAAGGGAATTGTATCGCATGGCAGCAATTGTGAAATATTGTCAATGGAATGTTGTAAAATGACATTAGTCACATAAGAAATATTGTCAATGGAATGTTGTAAAATGACATTAGTCACATAAGAAATATTGTCAATGGAATGTTGTAAAATGACATTAGTCACATAAGAAATATTGTCAATGGAATGTTGTAAAATGACATTAGTCACATAAGAAATATTGTCAATGGAATGTTGTAAAATGACATTAGTCACATAAGAAATATTGTCAATGGAATGTTGTAAAATGACATTAGTCACATAAGAAATATTGTGAATGCATTTACTGTAAAATGATAAATGGTCATTCAATCATTGAAGCTTTTGAGTCCGATATTTACAAGATATATAAAAAGCAACAAAATGTCGCTGTCTCGGCGAGTCTGTCGGAATGGCGGGTCTTGCAGCGCGTCAAGCAGATGCCATCGATCTGTGTCCTCCTCGGCCGCTGTCTCTGAAAGATGTTTGCCTGGCTCTAGAATGAGGTCGCCAGCATCGATCGGGTGTGCGCGGCTGGTGGAAGGAGATGCATGAGCTGCTGTCAGTGGCCATAATAAGGTAAACACAGTTCTATAGGACTTGATACTAGTAGGAATTGCTGCATTCTGTCCCCACTTTCCTAGACCGCGCAGTTTATTTAGTCGGTACAGATGTGTATAGAAACGTGTATGTCAGTGAACAACAAGTCAGTACATATGTGTACAGAAGCGTGTCTGTCAGGCAAGAACCAGCCGGTACAAATGTGTACATAAACGTGTCAGGCAACAACTATCCGGTACACATGTGTACATAAACGTGTCAGGCAACAACTAACCCCTCCACCTATGTTTTGTTATGTGAGGGCTTATACTCAAGGCTTTGAAATAAGTAATAACGAACGTCAGTGAAAGATATACTTAAACTGAGAGCTACTGAAAATAAAATTGCATATATACGAGGAGCGCTCAAAAAGTAATGCACCCCGTCGGTTTTCTCACCTAATAATAAACATAGAAGCATGAAATTGTGTAAACTTTACATATAGGATGTGTCGATTGTGTGTACCAAATTGCAGTGCAATCAGCCAAATAATACGACTGCACTAAACCGTTGAAATGGAGCACGTTAGCAACTTACGTCATAAGCAGCGAATTGTGATAGAATTTCTCGTTTTGGAGAAGGAAACTGTTGTGAACATTCACAAGCGCCGATGTGATGTGTATGGACGTGTGTCAGTAGACAGGAGGACACAGTAAGTTGGAGAAGTAAAGAAAGATGCATTGATATGATAAGCTGCTGTAAAAATGATGATAATGACAATTTTTAAAACAAAATAGGAAAAAAAAAGTGATATGGTAACAGCTTTACGTAGGTGAGTAACAAAACAAAAGTCGACGTTTCGGCTAAGTAGGCCTTCAGTTGGAACAACAAACAACAACACAAACATATATATATATATATATATATAAGGATATGTACACATATCTAACTATATGGCGATACTATGCTAGATACTCGAGAAAGGAAATTAAAAAAAAGGGAACTTCCCTGTGGTCCAGAGCATGGCCAGCTTCTGAATGAACTAAAATAAGTAGGCGGGATGACCAACTGTATGTCTCACAGACCAGGCAGTCAAATGAGAAATCAAAAGGAAGGGTTCTAAAAATATGGGGAGGTGGGTACAAGGTATGTATAAACTGAGTATATCTAACTGTGGGTATGCACACCGAACAGATGTGCAAAAAAGCATGTTAACATAACCATACATGACTATAAGCATAAATCTGTATACATTACCACAAGGGACACAAAAGAAAACCAGAAGGTGTCAAAATGTGGCAATACATATGCAGACACATATACATACATGTATAGGTTCTGTAGCGCATGGGGGTAAGTAATGTATGGTAGGTTTTATATGTGTATGAGAGCAATATGTTCATGCATTGTGGAACAGCGAACCCAAATGGGCAATGAGACGATTCTCAAGGACAAACCGGCTGCGATTACTGGAGTGGGGAATAATAGAACAAAGAAGTATGTGTTAGCACTCGGAAAAATTGACAGACAAACAACAACAGAAAAAACACGAAGAACAATATATGGTCCGAAGCGGGATCGATTGTATCCAGATTACTGGAGTGACACGAGACAATGCCAGTGACTTGCATATCAGGTTCACCACTATGACCAGGGGAGTTGAAATGGGCAGACACCGGGCTACCAGTCTTTTGCTCAACATCACGAAGATGCTCACAAAATCTGTCACTCAAGCATCGTTCAGACTCGCCCACATACGTCATCCTGCTGGGTTGAGAGAATAAAAGAAACGGAAAGCGGAGATACGAAGCTTCTTGATCGACCGCGCCGTGGACGGCCTGCCACAGCCACAGAGATGTTGAAATGCACTGAGGGTATTATTCTCACAGATAAGTGCATCACTAGTCAATAATTGGCCTTCAAGTTCTCAGTCAACATTGGTAGTGTAAACACAGATAGAAAAACTCTCCCATTCTCTAAGGTTTGTGCCAGATGGGATCCACGAAATCTCACAAATGAGCTCCGATTGTAAAGTAAAGCATTTTTTTCTGAACTGTTGGAGCGTTTCAATGTTGATAGAGAGAACTTTTTGGCTCAGATTGTTACAGGTGACGTAACCTGGGCACTAAATCAACGTTTTCGCAGAGTTCAGCAGCGGAAGAATCCAGCGGACCTGCTTCTCCTTCACGACAATGCGCGCCCTCACAAGTCTGACAACAAGGGAAGCAATCACCAGATTGGGTTGGACTGTACTCCACCACCCACCATACAGCCCTCACACAAGTCTGACAACAAGGGAAGCAATCACCAGATTGGGTTGGACTGTACTCCCCCATCCACCAACAGCTGTGATTTGGCACCCTCTGATTTCCCTCTCTTTGGTTCATTTAAATATGCCCTCCGTTTTGAAGATGACGACAGAATGATTCATGGCCAGCGAAGAAATGGCTACACGATTAAGACAAAGACTGGTACAGGCTAGGAATACATGCACTTGTTGTGCGCTGGCGTCAAACTGTACACGTGATTTGGGATTATGTTGAATGATACCGATGTTTGCATGACATATCCATAGACACTGTGTAAAAATGTCATACTTTTTTAATTACCCGAGAGAAAGTGGCGCATTACTTTCTTAATGAATATATAAATATATATGTGACAAACTGAACATGGGCGAGGATCTACTGGGCTGTCTTGGGTATGCTATGCAGCAGTAACATTATAGCTACAACAATGACTTCATGAAATAAACATAACAAGCTAAAAATATGGATTAGATATGAATATCAAAAAGACTAAAACTATGATCATAAACAAAGAAAATACTCAAAACCCACAAGTGGATATCAAAATTGATGGAATAGACCTGGAGACAGTTCAGAACTACAACTACCTTGGACATACTATAACCAGTGATGGAAAATGTACAACTGAAGTAAACAAAAGAATAGGAATGGCAAAAAGTAATTTTAATGACATGAAGAACATACTAACATCAAAACAAATAACACCAGGGCTAAAACTAAGAATAGCAAAATGTTACATCTTCTCAATATTCCTATATGGTGCAGAAACATGGACATTAGACAAGAAAATGAAACAGAATTGAAGCCTTTGAAATGTGGATCTATAGAAGAATATGTAGAATTGGATGGAAGGAAAAGAAAACCAACGACGAAGTCTTAAAACAGCTAAAAATGAAAAGAGAATTACTAAACACAATTCAAACAAGACAAATGCAATTCTTGGGCCATGTTAAAAGACACAACAGCCTATTAAAAGTAATCCTGGAGGGGAAAATACAAGGTAAAAGAGGCAGAGGCAGACCAAGACTAACATGGACGAGTAACATCAACAGGTGGACAAATCAGCCTATGACAACCTGCACCATCAAAGCAAGAGACAGAGCGGAATGGCGCTCCATGGTAGCCAACCTTCGTTGCGGAGGTGGCACTCGATGATGATGATGAACATGATAGCAGCAGGACATCAAGTAGACCTGATTGTCTTTGCATGATTGAAGTTATGCCCCGTCCTGGCCGCCAGTCTTCCATCCTTGACATAACTCATGTCGATAATGTCCTCGCAGCCTCGGGGGCTGAGTGGTTAGTGTGCTCGAGTCCTGATCAGAAGCACCAGGTTCGATTCCCAGAAGTAACGGATTTTTTTCAGATCGACAAGGCTCCGTGGTTCACCCAGCCTCTACAAATTGTTACCAGATATCCTTTTCTTGGATATAAAGGCGGCCTGGCGTGATACTGACCACATCACCTAAAGACATGCCGTTTTCATAGAAAAATATGGTCACTAACGCCATATTCCCCATACACCAAGCAAGGCGTGATTCCATAATTGCTCCATTTGATACCTCCACATGACTCACTTCCACAGTCCTTGTCCCAGCCATACTCAGACTTGACTGGGATAAAAACGTCTCAGATTTGTGTTCCTGTCCCGTGTTCTAGTGGAAGCACAATGAACGTAGAAAATACAAAAAAATGACAGAAGCCAGGTCTTATGTCAACAGAGGAAGCGGGGGATGAGCTTCTTGAAGGCTCAATAAATCAATGCTGGAATCTGTCATTTAGCCTGTGTGTTGTGCGGGAGTAGACGAATCAGCGCTTGCTGCTAGTCTTGCGCTCCTATTACAATATTGGACATTAAATGAAGATTGATTTTTTTTCTTTACAATCCTCCTTTATATAACAGGTAGAGGTAGAGAGAGAGAGAGAGAGAGAGAGAGAGATGGTAATATTATAGAATGGACATGCCTCGACTTTGGTGAGTCCCACAGAATGACGAGATTATAGATCAATGAAGAATGTTCCTGGACTCTGTTGGTAGGGCCATAACGAACTCCAGCGTTGTGGGGGTGAAGTGGAGGAAGATAAGGATAACACTGATTGTGAGTCACGGACTGAAGCATCCTCTCGGATTGTCTGGCTGTTTCACGCTCTACATAAAGCTGGTGCAACAACAAAAGTAGGCTCTACATAAGGCTGGTGAAGCAACAAAAGCAAAAAGACATCGAACTGTCAACCGTCACAACAGCTACTGCTTATAAAACAAAGCGTAGAGCTTCATTGTGAACATATGCTCTCTGCGCTTAAAGGCAGCAGAGAACAGAATAGAGCCACTTCACCAATAGTAGACACTTTAGTTTCGGCTGTTTCCCCTATTCATTTTTTCGTTTTCTTGTTACTTTCTTAGGAGTAGATTCATGATTTTGTCAAGATTCATCTGTCTGTATTCTTACCTACTGTTGTGATGACGTGTTTATTAGGTTCCTTCATGTGTGATGATTGAATTGTCTCACTGCTTGTACACACCCATGGCTAGCTCATGTGTGATGATTGAATTGTCTCACTGCTTGCACACACCCATGGCTAGCTCATGTGTGATGATTGAATTGTCTCACTGCTTGCACACACCCATGGCTAGCTCATGTGTGATGATTGAATTGTCTCACTGCTTGCACACACCCATCGCTAGCTCTTACAAGTTGATTACTTTGTTCTACTTACAAGTTGATTACTTTGTTCTACTTACAAGTTGATTACTTTGTTCTACTTACAAGTTGATTACTTTGTTCTACTTACAAGTTGATTACTTTGTTCTACTTACAAGTTGATTACTTTGTTCTACTTACAAGTTGATTACTTTGTTCTACTTACAAGTTGATTACTTTGTTCTACTTACAAGTTGATTACTTTGTTCTACTTACAAGTTGATTACTTTGTTCTACTTACAAGTTGATTACTTTGTTCTACTTACAAGTTGATTACTTTGTTCTACTTACAAGTTGATTACTTTGTTCTACTTACAAATTGAAACGGTCTCTAGATTGCGTCTCAGTTGATAGTCTTTCAATATTCAAACTTTAACTGTTGTATACCTTTATGTTGTGTATGTTCAACATATAACTGTTGTATACCTTTATGTTGTGTATGTTCAACATATAACTGTTGTATACCTTTAAGTTGTGTATGTTCAACATATAACTGGTGTATACCTTTAAGTTGTGTATGTTCAACATATAACTGTTGTATACCTTTAAGTTGTGTATGTTCAACATATAACTGTTGTATACCTTTATGTTGTGTATGTTCAACATATAACTGTTGTATACCTTTATGTTGTGTATGTTCAACATATAACTGTTGTATACCTTTATGTTGTGTATGTTCAACATATAACTGTTGTATACCTTTATGTTGTATACCTTTATGTTGTGTATGTTCAACATATTACTGTTGTATACCTTTAAGTTGTGTATGTTAGCCACAATCGCGGCTGAGAGCAGCCAATCAGCCATTTAGTTTTTATGAATCAAGACATTATAGGTCATGCTTATTGCTTAACTTCGCAAGGCTCGAGTATTCTCTTTGTGTCATAGTGACGGGGGTCTAACATTTGGGTTGTCCACATGTATCTGCTCTCTTTGTGTCATAGTGACGGGGGTCTAACATTTGGGTTGTCCACATGTATCTGCTCTCTTTGTGTCATAGTGACGGGGGTCTAGCATTTGGGTTGTCCACATGTATCTGCTCTCTTTGTGTCATAGTGACGGGGGTCTAGCATTTGGGTTGTCCACATGTATCTGCTCTCTTTGTGTCATAGTGACGGGGGATCTAACCTTTGGGTTGTCCACATGTATCTGCTCTCTTTGTGTCATAGTGACGGGGGATCTAACCTTTGGGTTGTCCACATGTATCTGCTCTCTTTGTGTCATAGTGACGGGGGTCTAACATTTGGGTTGTCCACATGTATCTGCTCTCTTTGTGCCATAGTGACGGGGGATCTAACCTTTGGGTTGTCCACATGTATCTGCTCTCTTTGTGTCATTGTGACGGGGATCTAACCTTTGGGTTGTCCACATGTATCTGCTCTCTTTGTGTCATAGTGACGGGGGTCTAACATTTGGGTTGTCCACATGTATCTGCTCTCTTTGTGTCATAGTGACGAGGGATCTAACCTTTGGGTTGTCCACATGTATCAGTTCTCTTTGTGTTATAGTGACGAGGGATCTAATCTTTGGGTTGTCCACATGTATCTGCTCTCTTCGTGTCATAGTGACGAGGGATCTAACCTTTGGGTTGTCCACATGTATCAGTTCTCTTTGTGTCATAGTGTCGAGGGATCTAACCTTTGGGTTGTCCACATGTATCAGTTCTCTTTGTGTTATAGTGACGAGGGATCTAACCTTTGGGTTGTCCACATGTATCTGTTCTCTTTGTGTCATAGTGACGGTGGATCTAACCTTTGGGTTGTCCACATGTATCTGTTCTCTTTGTGTCATAGTGACGGGGGTCTAACATTTGGGTTGTCCTCATGTATCTGCTCTCTTTGTGTCATAGTGACGGGGGATCTAACCTTTGGGTTGTCCACATGTATATGTTCTCTTTGTGTCATAGTGACGGGGGATCTAACCTTTGGGTTGTCCACATGTATCTGTTCTCTTTGTGTCATAGTGACGGGGGATCTAACCTTTGGGTTGTCCACATGTATCTGTTCTCTTTGTGTCATAGTGACGGGGGATCTAACCTTTGGGTTGTCCACATGTATCTGTTCTCTTTGTGTCATAGTGACGGGGGATCTAACCTTTGGGTTGTCCACATGTATATGTTCTCTTTGTGTCATAGTGACGGGGGATCTAACCTTTGGGTTGTCCACATGTATCTGTTCTCTTTGTGTCATAGTAACGGGGGATCTAACCTTTGGGTTGTCCACATGTATATGTTCTCTTTGTGTCATAGTGACGGGGGATCTAACCTTTGGGTTGTCCACATGTATATGTTCTCTTTGTGTCATAGTGACGGGGGATCTAACCTTTGGATTGTCCACATGTATCTGTTCTCTTTGTGTCATAGTGACGGGGGATCTAACCTTTGGATTGTCCACATGTATCTGTTCTCTTTGTGTCATAGTGACGGGGGATCTAACCTTTAGATTGTCCACATGTATCTATTCTGCATCTCTTCATTAACGTGACTGAATCTCTTCATTGATATGACTGTATCTCTTCATTAACGTGACTGAATCTCTTCATCAGACGGAAGATGTACAAATGAGGTGAGATGCAGAATGGCTCAGGCAAAAGCAGCTTTCCAAAAAAATGATGAAGATACTATGCAATCCATTTTTAACAATAGAAACAAGAAAAAGAGTTCTTAAATGTTATGTAGAGCTAGTCTTAATATATGGATGCGAATCATGGACAATAGGACAACAGACAAGAAAATCACTGGAGTCTGTAGAAATGTGGTTTTACAGAAGAATGTTGACAGTATCATGGACAGCTAAGAAGAGTAATGAAAATGTTCTGGGAGAGGTCAAAGCAAAAAGAGAGCTAATTTCCAATATTAGGAAGAAACAATCATCATTTTTTGGCCATGTAATGAGAAGAGAAAAACTGGAATATATTGTAACAACTGGAAAAATTGAGGGACGCAGAGATAGAGGGAAGCAAAGAGAGAAAGGCAGCTTAAGAGAATGGCTTGGCATAAGGTCAACAAGAAAAATTATAAATAGCTGCCGAGATCGAAAGTTGTTGAGAGACATGATCACCTACGCCAGCAGGCCCGGTACTTGATGACGATGATGATGATCTCTTCATTAACGTGACTGAATCTCTTCATTGATATAACTCTATTTCTACATTAACGTGACTGTATCTCTTCATTGATATAACTGTATTTCTACATTGACGTGACTGTATCTCTTCATTAACGTGACTAAATCTCTTCATTGTATTTCTACATTAACGTGACTGCATCTCTTCATTGATATGACTGCATCTCTTCATTGATATGACTGCATCTCTTCATTAATATGACTGCATCTCTTCATTGATATGACTGCATCTCTTCATTAATATGACAGCATCTCTTCATTGATATGACTGCATCTCTTCATTAATATGACAGCATCTCTTCATTGATATGACTGCATCTCTTCATTAATATGACTGCATCTCTTCATTGATATGACTGCATCTCTTCATTAATATGACAGCATCTCTTCATTGATATTACCGTATCTCGGTACACGGTTGGATCTCTCCGTTAGTTTGACTGGAGCAACGATTGCTTCCCATTGATGATACTTGCTCCCAATATTTGATGAAACAATTGTTCTTTCCTGTCAATGTTAGTGCTTCTTTGTTTAGTAGAACTCCACATGTCGACAGAGGATTGTTTTGTTTAGTAGAACTCCACATGTCGACAGAGATGTGTTTTGTTTATTTCCAACATAAATGGGCGACTCTTTTTGTCGTGGACTGCACACGACGCTGTCAGTTTAGAGAGATCACTCTTTCGATGCCATTTTGTCATTTAATCCCTGTCATTAAATAAGGATGCGACCATCATAGTCTAGACAACACGTGACTGATGCTGAAGGATGCGCCCGGGCCGAGTGGCACGTGGCTTGGTGTATGTGCGCCGCCGTTGATGAGGATCTTCTCGAGCAGAGCTTCCAGCCTCCCTGAGACGTCATCGATGTTCTCATTATCGCCATCGCTGTTCCTGCTTGAATGTGAGAGTCATCAATAGGGGTGCAGTTTGGGGGCGCGGTGGGGGCGGGGTGGGTTGCATTCGTTGATATCAACAAAGGGATAGTAGCAGACGTCAAATAACTGATAGGCCATGTATGTACTCAGTAAATAGGTCCAAGTATATATCAGTAAATAGGTCCAAGTATATATCAGTAAATAGGTCCAAGTATATATCAGTAAAAAGATCCAAGAAGATATCAGTAAATAGATCCAAGAAGATATCAGTAAATAGATCCAAGAAGATATCAGTAAATAGATCTAAGAAGATATCAGTAAATAGATCCAAGAAGATATCAATAAATAGATCCAAGAAGGTATCAGTAAAAAGGTCCAAGAAAATATCAGTAAACAGATCGTCGGTGTACTTATCTATTCTTCCTCTCGATAGTTACTGATGTGTTCCTCCACTCTTCCTCTCGATAGTTACTGATGTGTTCCTTCACTCTTCCTCTCGATAGCCACTGATGTATTCCTCCACTCTTCCTCTCGATAGTTACTGATGTATTCCTCCACTCTTCCTCTCGATAGCCACTGATGTGTTCCTTCACTCTTCCTCTCGATAGCCACTGATGTATTCCTCCACTCTTCCTCTCGATAGTTACTGATGTATTCCTTCACTCTTCCTCTCGATAGCCACTGATGTGTTCCTTCACTCTTCCTCTCAATAGCCAATGATGTATTCCTTCACTCTTCCTCTCGATAGCCACTGATGTGTTCCTTCACTCTTCCTCTCGATAGCCACTGATGTATTCCTTCACTCTTCCTCTCGATAGCCACTGATGTATTCCTTCACTCTTCCTCTCGATAGTTACTGATGTATTCCTTCACTCTTCCTCTCGATAGCCACTGATGTGTTCCTTCACTCTTCCTCTCAATAGCCAATGATGTATTCCTCCACTCTTCCTCTCGATAGCCACTGATGTATTCCTTCACTCTTCCTCTCGATAGCCACTGATGTATTCCTCCACTCTTCCTGTCGATAGCCACTGATGTATTCCTTCACTCTTCCTCTCGATAGCCACTGATGTATTCCTCCACTCTTCCTGTCGATAGCCACTGATGTATTCCTTCACTCTTCCTCTCGATAGCCACTGATGTATTCCTTCACTCTTCCTCTCGATAGCCACTGATGTATTCCTCCACTCTTCCTGTCGATAGCCACTGATGTATTCCTTCACTCTTCCTCTCAATAGCCAATGATGTATTCCTCCACTTTTCCTCTCGATAGCCACTGATGTATTCCTCCACTCTTCCTCTCGATAGCCACTGATGTATTCCTTCACTCTTCCTCTCGATAGCCAATGATGTATTCCTCCACTCTTCCTGTTGATTACCATTGCTGCACTGGTCCATCTACCTGGTCTATACACGACTCCAGCATCACCTCCATCTTGTCAGTCTCGACAAGTAATGAAGTGTCTGAAACCGTTTGCGTGTTACCCTTGAGTTGACAAGACATGAGTTAGTGGAGCCGGCCTAACCTTGAGTTGACAAGACATGAGTTAGTGGAGCCGGCCTAATCTTGAGTTGACAAGACATGAGTTAGTAGAGCCGGCCTAACCTTGAGTTGACAAGACATGAGTTAGTGGAGCCGGCCTAACCTTGAGTTGACAAGACATGAGTTAGTGAAGCCGGCCTAACCTTGAGTTGACAAGACATGAGTTAGTGGAGCCAGCCTAACCTTGAGTTGACAAGACATGAGTTAGTGGAGCCGGCCTAACCTTGAGTTGACAAGACATGAGTTAGTGGAGCCGGCCTAACCTTGAGTTGACAAGACATGAGTTAGTGGAGCCGGCCTAATCTTGAGTTGACAAGACATGAGTTAGTAGAGCCGGCCTAACCTTGAGTTGACAAGACATGAGTTAGTGGAGCCGGCCTAACCTTGAGTTGACAAGACATGAGTTAGTGAAGCCGGCCTAACCTTGAGTTGACAAGACATGAGTTAGTGGAGCCAGCCTAACCTTGAGTTGACAAGACATGAGTTAGTGGAGCCGGCCTAACCTTGAGTTGACAAGACATGAGTTAGTGGAGCCGGCCTAACCTTGAGTTGACAAGACATGAGTTAGTGGAGCCGGCCTAACCTTGAGTTGACAAGACATGAGTTAGTGGAGCCGGCCTAACCTTGAGTTGACAAGACATGAGTTAGTGGAGCCGGTCTAACCTTGAGTTGACAAGACATGAGTTAGTGGAGCCGGCCTAACCTTGAGTTGACAAGACATGAGTTAGTGAAGCCGGCCTAACCTTGAGTTGACAAGACATGAGTTAGTGGAGCCGGCCTAACCTTGAGTTGACAAGACATGAGTTAGTGGAGCCGGTCTAACCTTGAGTTGACAAGACATGAGTTAATGGAGCCGGCCTAACCTTGAGTTGACAAGACATGAGTTAGTGGAGCCGGCCTAACCTTGAGTTGACAAGACATGAGTTAGTGGAGAAGGCCTAACCTTGAGTTGACAAGACATGAGTTAGTGGAGCCGGCCTAACCTTGAGTTGACAAGACATGAGTTAGTGAAGCCGGCCTAACCTTGAGTTGACAAGACATGAGTTAGTGGAGCCGGTCTAACCTTGAGTTGACAAGACATGAGTTAGTGGAGCCGGCCTAACCTTGAGTTGACAAGACATGAGTTAGTGGAGCCGGCCTAACCTTGAGTTGACAAGACATGAGTTAGTGGAGCCGGCCTAACCTTGAGTTGACAAGACATGAGTTAGTGGAGCCCGCCTAACCTTGAGTTGACAAGACATGAGTTAGTGGAGCCGGCCTAACCTTGAGTTGACAAGACATGAGTTAGTGGAGCTGGCCTAACCTTGAGTTGACAAGACATGAGTTACTGGAGCCGGCCTAACCTTGAGTTGACAAGACATGAGTTAGTGGAGCCGGCCTAACCTTGAGTTGACAAGACATGAGTTAGTGGAGCCAGCCTAACCTTGAGTTGACAAGACATGAGTTAGTGAAGCCGGCCTAACCTTGAGTTGACAAGACATGAGTTAGTGGAGCCGGCCTAACCTTGAGTTGACAAGACATGAGTTAGAGGAGCCGGCCTAACCTTGAGTTGACAAGACATGAGTTAGTGGAGCCGGCCTAACCTTGAGTTGACAAGACATGAGTTAATGGAGCCGGCCTAACCTTGAGTTGACAAGACATGAGTTAGTGGAGCCGGCCTAACCTTGAGTTGACAAGACATGAGTTAGTGGAGCCGGCCTAACCTTGAGTTGACAAGACATGAGTTAGTGGAGCCGGCCTAACCTTGAGTTGACAAGACATGAGTTACTGGAGCCGGCCTAACCTTGAGTTGACAAGACATGAGTTAGTGGAGCCGGCCTAACCTTGAGTTGACAAGACATGAGTTAATGGAGCCGGCCTAACCTTGAGTTGACAAGACATGAGTTAGTGAAGCCGGCCTAACCTTGAGTTGACAAGACATGAGTTAGTGGAGCCGGCCTAACCTTGAGTTGACAAGACATGAGTTAGAGGAGCCGGCCTAACCTTGAGTTGACAAGACATGAGTTAGTGGAGCCGGCCTAACCTTGAGTTGACAAGACATGAGTTAGTGGAGCCGGCCTAACCTTGAGTTGACAAGACATGAGTTAGTGGAGCCGGCCTAACCTTGAGTTGACAAGACATGAGTTAGTGGAGCCGGCCTAACCTTGAGTTGACAAGACATGAGTTAGTGGAGCCGGCCTAACCTTGAGTTGACAAGACATGAGTTAGTGGAGCCGGCCTAACCTTGAGTTGACAAGACGTGAGTTAGTGGAGCCGGCCTAACCTTGAGTTGACAAGACATGAGTTAGTGGAGCCGGCCTAACCTTGAGTTGACAAGACATGAGTTAGTGGAGCCGGCCTAACCTTGAGTTGACAAGACATGAGTTGGTGGAGCCGGCCTGCCTCAACATTCAAGCTGGCACATCGTCATAAATGTTTGAGGCGCTCATGTCACAACTGCTGCTGTCTGTCACTATAAGTCGTATCTGTCGTTACACTTGGTATCTGTCGCTATAACTGGTATCTGTCGCTATAATTGGTATCTGTCGCTATAATTGGTGTCTGTCGCTATACTTGTTATCTGTCACTATAATTGGTATCTGTCGTTAAAATTGATTTCTGTCGCTAAACTTGGTATCTGTCGCTATAATTTGTATCTGTCGCTATAATTGGTATCTGTCGCTAAACTTGGTATCTGTCGCTATAATTTGTGTCTGTCGCTATAATTGGTCTGTCATTATAATCTGTGTCTGTCGCTATAATCTGTATCTGTCGCTATAATTGGTCTGTCACTATAATTAGTGTATGTCGCTGTAATTGGTCTGTCACTATAATTTGTGTCTGTCGCTATAATTGGTATCTGTCGCTATAATTGGTATATGTCGCTATAATTGGTGTCTTTCGCTATAATTGTTGTCTGTCGCAATACTTGTTGTCTGTCGCTATACTTGGTATTTGTCGCTATACTTGGTGTCTGTCGCTATAATTGGTATCTGTCGCTATAATTGGTGTCTGTCGCTATACCTGGTGTCTGTTGCTATACTCGGTATCTGTCGCTATACTTGGTATCTGTCGCTATACTTGGTATCTGTCGTTATACTTGGTGTCTGTCGCTATAATTGGTGTGTGTCGCTATACTTGGTATCTGTCGCTATACTTGGTATCTGTCGCTATACTTGGTATCTGTCGCTATACTTGGTATCTGTCGCTATACTTGGTGTCTGTCGCTGTACTTGGTATCTGTCGCTATACTTGGTATCTGTCGCTATACTTGGTATCTGTCGTTATACTTGGTGTCTGTCGCTATAATTGGTGTGTATCGCTATACTTCGTATCTGTCGCTATACTTGGTATCTGTCGCTATAATTGGTGTCTGTCGCTATAATTGGTGTCTGTCGCTATACTTGGTGTCTGTCGCTAAACTTGGTATCTGTCGCTATAATTTGTGTCTGTCGCTATAATTGGTCTGTCATTATAATCTGTGTCTGTCGCTATAATCTGTATCTGTCGCTATAATTGGTCTGTCACTATAATTAGTGTATGTCGCTGTAATTGGTCTGTCACTATAATTTGTGTCTGTCGCTATAATTGGTATCTGTCGCTATAATTGGTATATGTCGCTGTAATTGGTGTCTTTCGCTATAATTGTTGTCTGTCGCAATACTTGTTGTCTGTCGCTATACTTGGTATTTGTCGCTATACTTGGTGTCTGTCGCTATAATTGGTATCTGTCGCTATAATTGGTGTCTGTCGCTATACCTGGTGTCTGTTGCTATACTCGGTATCTGTCGCTATACTTGGTATCTGTCGCTATACTTGATATCTGTTGCTATACTCGGTATCTGTCGCTATACTTGGTATCTGTTGCTATACCTGGTATCTGTCGCTATACTTGGTGTCTGTCGCTATACTTGGTGTCTGTCGCTGTATTTGGTATCTGTCGCTATATTTGGTATCTGTCGGTATACTTGGTATCTGTCGTTATACTTGGTGTCTGTCGCTATAATTGGTGTGTGTCGCTATACTTGGTATCTGTCGCTATACTTGGTATCTGTCGCTATACTTGGTATCTGTCGCTATACTTGGTATCTGTCGCTATACTTGGTATCTGTCGCTATACTTGGTGTCTGTCGCTGTACTTGGTATCTGTCGCTATACTTGGTATCTGTCGCTATACTTGGTATCTGTCGTTATACTTGGTGTCTGTCGCTATAATTGGTGTGTGTCGCTATACTTCGTATCTGTCGCTATACTTGGTATCTGTCGCTATAATTGGTGTCTGTCGCTAAATTGGTGTCTGTCGCTATACTTGGTGTCTGTCGCTATACTTGGTGTCTGTCGCTATAATTGGTGTCTGTCGCTATACTTGGTGTCTGTCGCTATAATTGGTGTGTGTCGCTATACTTGGTATCTGTCGCTATACTTGGTATCTGTCGCTATACTTGGTATCTGTCGCTATACTTGGTATCTGTCGCTATACTTGGTATCTGTCGCTATACTTGGTGTCTGTCGCTGTACTTGGTATCTGTCGCTATACTTGGTATCTGTCGCTATACTTGGTATCTGTCGTTATACTTGGTATCTGTCGCTATAATTTGTGTCTGTCGCTATAATTGGTCTGTCATTATAATCTGTGTCTGTCGCTATAATCTGTATCTGTCGCTATAATTGGTCTGTCACTATAATTAGTGTATGTCGCTGTAATTGGTCTGTCACTATAATTTGTGTCTGTCGCTATAATTGGTATCTGTCGCTATAATTGGTATATGTCGCTATAATTGGTGTCTTTCGCTATAATTGTTGTCTGTCGCAATACTTGTTGTCTGTCGCTATACTTGGTATTTGTCGCTATACTTGGTGTCTGTCGCTATAATTGGTATCTGTCGCTATAATTGGTGTCTGTCGCTATACCTGGTGTCTGTTGCTATACTCGGTATCTGTCGCTATACTTGGTATCTGTCGCTATACTTGATATCTGTTGCTATACTCGGTATCTGTCGCTATACTTGGTATCTGTTGCTATACCTGGTATCTGTCGCTATACTTGGTGTCTGTCGCTATACTTGGTGTCTGTCGCTGTATTTGGTATCTGTCGCTATACTTGGTATCTGTCGGTATACTTGGTATCTGTCGTTATACTTGGTGTCTGTCGCTATAATTGGTGTGTGTCGCTATACTTGGTATCTGTCGCTATACTTGGTATCTGTCGCTATACTTGGTATCTGTCGCTATACTTGGTATCTGTCGCTATACTTGGTATCTGTCGCTATACTTGGTGTCTATCGCTGTACTTGGTATCTGTCGCTATACTTGGTATCTGTCGCTATACTTGGTATCTGTCGTTATACTTGGTGTCTGTCGCTATAATTGGTGTGTGTCGCTATACTTCGTATCTGTCGCTATACTTGGTATCTGTCGCTATAATTGGTGTCTGTCGCTATAATTGGTGTCTGTCGCTATACTTGGTGTCTGTCGCTATACTTGGTGTCTGTCGCTATAATTGGTGTCTGTCGCTATACTTGGTATCTGTCGCTATACTTGGTATCTGTCGCTATACTTGGTATCTGTCGCTATACTTGGTGTCTGTCGCTGTACTTGGTATCTGTCGCTATACTTGGTATCTGTCGCTATACTTGGTATCTGTCGTTATACTTGGTGTCTGTCGCTATAATTGGTGTGTGTCGCTATACTTCGTATCTGTCGCTATACTTGGTATCTGTCGCTATAATTGGTGTCTGTCGCTATAATTGGTGTCTGTCGCTATACTTGGTGTCTGTCGCTATACTTGGTGTCTGTCGCTATAATTGGTGTTTGTCGCTATACTTGGTGTCTGTCACTATAATTGGTGTCTGTCGCTATACTTGGTGTCTCTCGCTATACCTGGTGTCTGTTGCTATACTCGGTATCTGTCGCTATACTTGGTATCTGTCGCTATACTTGGTATCTGTTGCTATACTCGGTATCTGTCGCTATACTTGGTATCTGTCGCTATACTTGGTATCTGTCGCTATACTTGGTGTCTGTCGCTATACTTGGTGTCTGTCGCTGTACTTGGTATCTGTCGCTATACTTGGTATCTGTCGCTATACTTGGTATCTGTCGTTATACTTGGTGTATGTCGCTATAATTGGCGTGTGTCGCTATACTTGGTATCTGTCGCTATACTTGGTATCTGTCGCTATACTTGGTATCTGTCGCTATACTTGGTATCTGTCGCTATACTTGGTATCTGTCGCTATACTTGGTGTCTGTCACTGTACTTGGTATCTGTCGCTATACTTGGTATCTGTCGTTATACTTGGTGTCTGTCGCTATAATTGGTGTGTGTCGCTATACTTCGTATCTGTCGCTATACTTGGTATCTGTCGCTATAATTGGTGTCTGTCGCTATACTTGGTGTCTGTCGCTATACTTGGTGTCTGTCGCTATAATTGGTGTCTGTCGCTATACTTGGTGTCTGTCGCTATAATTGGTGTCTGTCGCTATACTTGGTGTCTGTCGCTATAATTGGTGTCTGTCGCTATACTTGGTGTCTGTCGCTATAATTGGTGTCTGTCGCTATAATTGGTGTCTGTCGCTATACTTGGTGTCTGTCGCTATAATTGGTGTCTGTCGCTATAATTGGTGTCAGGTGACCAGACGTCCCGATTCTTACGGGACAGTCCCGATTTTTTTTCTTTTTTTTTTCAACCATTGTCCCGGATTTGTTACTGTCCCGAATTTGTCCCGGATTTGTTAAAAAATCATTAGGGACACAAACATTTATCAATTTAGCCAATATGGTAAACGTGTCTTCTACTTAAAAATAGACATTATTCCGTTGTTGTGTAGAAAATGTTTAAAAAGTTGAACTGGCTGTTCATTTAGCGAAACAGTAACAGTAAAATGTGCTCCATGTTGTAAATCTTGTAAACTGAAAGAGTTCTTAAATGTTGCTCTAAAGCCAGTCTTATCATATGGATGCGAATCATGGACAATAGAACAACAGACAAAAAAATCACTGGAGTCTGTAGAAATGTGGTTTTACAGAAGAATGTTGAGAGTACCATGGACAGCTAAGAAGTGTAATGAAGATGTTCTGAGAGAGGTCAAAGCAAAAAGAGAGCATATTTCCAATGTTAGGAAGAAACAATCATCATTTTTTGATCATGTAATAAGAAGATAACAACTGGAATATATTGTAACAACTGGGAAAATTGAGGGACGAAGAGATAGAGGGAAGCAAAGAGAAAAAGTAACAAACAGCTTAAGAGAATGGCTTGGCAGAAGGTCAACAACAGAAATGATAAATAGCTGGCGAGATCGAAAGTTGTGTAGAGACATGATCACCTATGCCACTAGGCCCGGCGCTTGATGATGATACTAAAACTGAAACTCAATAATTATAGTCCGTTCAGATTCGTTTGCCTAGACATTAATTAATTTTTTCAAAAACTTATTGTTCATTTGCATTGATCTTTTGAAGTTAGGTTTAGAATACTAATGTCGCTATAAAAATATTTTTTTATCAAAGAAATGTGATCCAGTTTCAAAGATGCCTTATTTAACCTATATTTAAAAAAAGTTAATCGATATTATAAACACCGGCGGGATTATGTAGATGCTTACATCTCACAGCTGATTCTTTAACATATAGGCATGACCTTCACGGCTGAATGCGCACCGTCCTAAAATAGTTATGTTTCCACTATAAATTTTTATAAAGAAATGTTACATATGAAATTTCCCGTTTAGCACAAAATGACATTTTAGCCGAAACCGGAAATTATGTGACGTCAAAATCACGGCCGTAGACTCGAGTTCGAGTCATAATTCAGAGGCAAATCTCAATATTTACAGAAAGGAGGCGGCACTATCCATATTATCTTCTGCAAGTCTATGTGAGAATGAATATAAAGGCAAAATATTTTACTGAGCATAACATTGCTATAAAGATTTATCAATACTTCTGCAGAGAGCGTAAAAAGGGACATCTTTATTGTTCTTTATCAAACCCTGAGAAGAGAACAATGCATATTTTAGGTTTGTGTAAACGTTCATTTGATCGAATAGTTAAAGGAAGCGGATATTTATTGCCAACAAATGCAAGAAAGCAAGGAAGGAAAGAAACGTTAGACAGTTTTGATAAGGACCTAGTAAAAAGAGAAATATGTCGAATGTTTGATATAAACGAAGAAGTGACACTTAGAAAGTTGAAGCTTTGGCTGAAAACTAACAACGACATTGAAATATCAAAAACTTCGTTATGGAAAATATTAAGAAGTGCAGGCTTCACCTTTAGAAAGTATGCTGGTGGAAAAAACATTATTTGTGAGAAGCCACATCTAGTAGCTCTTAGAAGCAAGTATTTACGTGAAGTGAAGGAAATGCGCGAAAATGATTATGATATTGTTTATTTAGATGAAACTTGGATCAACGCTCATCATACAAATGAAAAGGAATGGCAGTTAGCAGATGGAAGTATTAAAAGATCAGTACCAAGCAGTAAAGGGCAACGTTTGATAGTTGCACATGCAGGTAGCAGACATAATGGGTTGTTGCAGAATGCTCATCTCGTTTTCATTTCAAAATCCATAGACAATAGAGACTACCACTCCGAAATGAATGGGCACATATTTAAAGACTGGATCGAGAAAAGTATCCTTCCAATATTAGATCGACCTTCTTGTCTGATAATGGACAATGCTTCATACCATAACGTAGTTAACGTAGAAGATAGAATCCCAACATCATCAAGTACAAAAGATGCAATCAAAACGTGGCTCATAAAGAACACATACAAGTTAACGACAGCTACTTGAAACCCGAATTGCTTAGCCTTGTAAAACAGACACAACGTACAAAGATATTTAAAATAGACAAGTTAATTCAAGAACATGGCCATAGATGTTTGAGACTACCTCCATATCATGCACACTTAAATCCTATAGAACTAGTTTGGGCAAAAGTTAAAGGACACGTAGCATATACAAATAAAACTTTCAAATTATGCGATGTTGAGACACTTACAAATCAGGCTCTATCAAATATAAATAAAGACTACTGGGTAAAATGTGAGGATCATGTGTTACGACAAGAAGAGGAATATTGGAAAAAGGATGGTTTGTTGTTTGTTCAGCCGAAAGCAGTAATCGACCTATTTGACTCGTCTGATTCTGAATGATCATTACTCTGATTAAGTCTACAGATAAATAGTTTGATTTGCAAAATTTCCTAGTTGATTTGTTAAACAGTTTATTGTTCAAGACCACCCAAGCAATCAAAAATATGTTATAAGCAAACCAACAACCATTACTTTGAATGGAAGCCTGCTTGAGTCAGTACAGAAGTTCAGCTATCTTGGATCCACTATTACAGCCACACTTTCCTTAGACGAGGAACTAAATGTACGTATTTGAAAGGCAGCGACAACATTTGGGAAACTCACACCAAGAGCATGGAACTATATCAAATTGACTCTACGAACAAAAGTTCTATATATAATTTAAAATTTGTATACTTGCCACCAAGTAAAATTTTATGGACACGCCTATGGGTCATCGTTGCACTAGATTACTGTAAAACATTTTGATTAGGGTCAAAATAATAGTTACATGGGCAAAGATCAAAGAAATTCGCCGCTTTAAGAAAACCGTTATAGCTAGACATCGAGTAACACATATGTTCTCGTGACATGGACATTTTAACACCGTATGCCAAAAATCATGTGAAATCATCAAGAACTTTTTGAATTATAAATCATAACATCTCGGCAAACGAATCTGAACGGACTATAGCATCTTTATGGCCACGACATTTCATATTCTTGTATATTAATTGTGTTACTTTCGTTTACCGACGAACTAATTCTTTTTGTTGTGTTGTTTAGTTATGGTTACGAAAGAGGTTATTGCATTTATTAGATTTTATTTACATTGTATTATTCTTCAGTTACTTGACATTTTAACGTTTAAGAACTTATGCTACGCATATGGTAAAGTCATAGAAAATTGTTATTTAAACTATAGTTTGTAAAGTATGTAGTTGTTGTAACAAACGGCATCAAAACGTAAATGCAGTTTCAATCAAGATTTACAATAGGTAAATCCCTTTCTAAAAAGTCTACATCAGACGTCACTGTAAGATGCAGTACATGAGCCTCTGGGTTTTCGATTAACCATAGTGGACGTGGTGATATTAAGAGTCACATAAATAGTGCGAAACATAAGAGAGCCGTAGCTACAGCTGCATCAAGCTCGTCGTTAACAATATTTTGTCGAGCTGAACAGGTAGGTGACAAAGAAGAACAATTAGCTGCTACAGAAGGTGTATTTACCTATCATACAGTGATACACAATCATACATTTAGATCTATGGACTGCACATCAAAATTACTTCAGGTTACTTTACAAACAAAATTTGCTTGTGCACGTACGAAAACAGAAGCCATTATTGGAAATGTGTTCACACACCATGTTCAAAACGAGTTGAGATGTGACCTAGAAAACTCAACATTTATTTCCGTACTGACAGATGCCTCCAACCACAAGGAAATCAAGATTTTTCCTTTGCTTGTCAGATACTTTGATCACAATAAGGGGCTGAAAGTTAAAATATTGAAGTCATTGCCAGGAGAAACATCTGATATTGTTAGTACTTTTATTAATGATTGTCTAACAGAAAAAGGTTTAGAAAGGAAAGTTGTTGCGTTATGTGCAGACAACACCAATTCTAATGGGGGGGGGGGCACTGAAAGGAAAGGAAAGAACGATGTTTTCATAAAGCTGAAAGAAAACCTTGGACATGGTTTGATAGGTGTTGGTTGTGCATGCCATATTTTCCACAACACTGTTCGAGCAGCTGCAGATGTATTACCTATTGATGTTGAGATGATTATTGCTAAAATGTATCTGCACTTCAAATCATACACAGTTAGAGTTGAAAGTCTCAAGGAGTTTTGCTAGTTTATGGACACAGACTTCCAGATAATTTTAGGTATATACAGACTAGGTGGCTTGCACTGCTGCCTGATGTTGAAATGGTTCTTCACATGTTCCTGCCTCTAAAATCATATTTTCAGGCTCAAGACAGATGCCCAGTTTTTATACAGAAATTCTAAAAAACTGGTTTCTTTTAAAACCCCCTGTCTGAAGCATGGCTTATTTTGGTTCACAGACAGGCATCCTCTTTCCACGAAGCTGTGCAGAAAGTAGAGGGACAGATGGTCACTAATTTTTTAGTAATTGACATCAATGAGTTGAGAACTATCTTGGATTCCAAACTGGAGGATGGTTTCTTGCCATCAAGAGTTCAGCTAATTCTTGACAAGCTGGAAATGGAAGGAATTCCACTGGATGATGTGGACAAGTTTAAAGCTAGTGTTTCTTCATTCTATGAAACAGCTTTAAGTTATTTGAAGAAATGGAAGGAATTCCACTGGATGATGTGGACAAGTTTAAAGCTAGTGTTTCTTCATTCTATGAAACAGCTTTAAGTTATTTGAAGAAATGGGCTGCAAATAATTTTCAAAACCTTGAGGCCTACAGCTGGGTAATGCTGAACAGAACACCAGCTTGGGAAGATATTGAGAAGTCTTCATCATTAGTGAGTCAAACAGTGCCTTCAGTCGACTTTCCAGAAAATGAAATGTATGACGAATATGTTTACATGAAGCAGTTGAAACTTCTCAGAAAATTAATGAGTGGAGTCTTAATAAAAAATTACCAGGGCAGCGTTGGATTGAAATGGCTTCCCACTTCAAAAACAGGCATGTGCCAATTTCACATATTCTGAAGCTGGAAGAGTTCCTTTTGAATCTACCGGGAACAAATGCTGCAACGGAAAGATTGTTTTCACTGATGAACAGCTTGTGGACAAATGATAAAACACATCTAAGTGTGGACACTTTAAAGGCCATGTTGATCACCAAAGTGAACAATGAGCAAACATGTGTTGAATTTTTTAAGATGCTCCAAACAAAGTAAGATTAAAAAAAACAAAAAAAAAAACACTCATCAGAAAAGTACAGCAACTCTGCTTCAATTTCCATTTAAGTGAGTATCACTAATGTTTTTTTAAATCTCCTGATAACGTTTTGTAAGCCTGTGTTGTTTAGTGTTTTAATTGTTTTAAAATATATGTATTATTCACTTGAAAAAGACGGAAGAAATGTCATTTTATTGATGGAAAATTTAAGTCAAATTAATCCGTCCTGGATTAGGGTTTCAAAAATATGGTCACCTTAAATTGGTGTCTGTCGCTATAACTGATGTCTGTCACTATAACTGATGTCTGTCACTATAACTGATGTCTATCACTATAACTGATGTCTGTCACTATAACTGATGTCTGTCACTATAAATGACAACTACAAGTGCTTACTCCATCTCGTCCCCTTTTCCATTAAGTTTCAATGTTCTACTCATCTTTCCAGAAATGTTCAACCCTTTCAACAACTCAGTTTCAATGTTTTACTCATCTTTCCAGAAATGTTCAACCCTTTCAACAACACAGTTTCAATGTTCTACTCATCTTTTCAGAAACGTTCAATACTTTCAACAACTCAGTTTCAGTGTTTGCGTCGCTTTTCTTCAGTTGATTGTTATTGACCACCTCCTAAACTGCTCTTGTCCCATCTTGTCCCATCTTGTTCAACATTTCAACTCTCCTGTGTCGGGTGTGTTTGCCCATTGGTCTCTAGTTTGAGACTCCTTCCTAGTTACAATCAAACACACAAACCTAGAGGTGAGAGCTTGTAGTCTACACTTCTTGCAAGTTTCACCTTTCTTCATTCCCCTGTCATTGCTCACATTATGCGACATTTCTCCTTTTGCAGCTTCCACGCTCCGGTCTTTTGCACGAATATATCCCTATCTCATTTACCTCTTTCAGCTAATAACTTTGTCTTGGCGGCGCTAGAAGAGCGAAACATATTCCCTTACTCCTTTGAGTGCATACAGTGCACTGGGGACATACAGAACACTGGGGACATTTACAGCAGTGTGGACATTTAGAGCAGTGGGGACATTTAGAACATATAGTTCAGTAATTCTATCAATAATAGGCCTAGGACAAAGATCAGTGAGTTTCGTAAAATTATTTCAATCGGTATTTTGCGTTTTTTGACGGATTTATTCACTTTTTCGTGATAATTACATTGTTAAACAATGACAAGTTTTTGCTAAAGCATTGCGAGAGTTACAGGACAAACAAATCGTGATGCCAACGTGAATGTTGACATTCAGAGAAAACATTGGAATCTTTCTTGGCGCAGCTACCAAATCGATATACGTGACCACGTGACCAGCATGCCATGGACTTCCTCTAGGAGGAAAGTAACGATCGTCGACAGAATGAGGCAAGTCAAATCATCCAATGAGAGCTGACAGGGTTTGTCTAAACAGCTCATGGCAAGTCGGTTTAGAGTTTGTGAGAAACTGTTGTTCTGGGAATGTCTGTCAAAGTGACACACACGCACAAACTGACAGCAGTCATGCCCGTCCTGATGGATAGTCCGCTGCAACACACAATCTTCTTTCATATTCTCAGCTCTACCGCTTTCTCTTATACTCATCATTATTTTCTTTATTTAATCTCTTATACTCATCTTTATTTTCTTTATTTAATCTCTTATACTCATCTTTATTTTTTTTATTTAATCTCTTATACTCATCTTTATTTTTTTTATTTAATCTCTTATACTCATCTTTATTTTCTTTATTTAATCTCTTATACTTATCTTTATTTTCTTTATTTTTTCTTCTTGTATCCATTAGCTGCAAAATGTCATCTGTCATCAATTTCTTTCTTGAATTTATCCTCACTGGTGGTATGAACTCTTTTGATGTTTGTTGCATTGATTCTTTTATCATTTCCCACTGTTCATCAATGCTTTGTATCTTTTCTATTTCATTGTACCGGTTCTGAATTGTGATTTTATATTTGTCTTGCAGCTTCTTGTCTGATTTGAGTAAATCTAAATTTAACTTGATGTTAACTGAGGCTCGTTTTGCTGCTTTTAATTTTACTCTAAGCTTTCTCACAACTGGTACATGATCACTATTACAATCTGCCCCTGGTCTTGTTTTCACACACACACCAGACTGTTTCTAAATCTATTGCTTATCATTATATAATCAATTTGATTACGTGCGTTGCCTCCTGGGCTTTTCCATGTCCACAGACGTCTTGGATGTTGCTTAAACCAGGTGTTTCCTATCATCTTGTTGTGTGTTCTTGCCCAGTCAATAAGTTTCTCACCTCTTTCATTCCTCTCGCCTGAACCATAATGACCAACTACTTCCTCACCTCTCTCATTCCTCTCGCCTGAACCATAATGGCCAACTACTTCCTCACCTCTCTCATTCCTCTCGCCTGAACCATAATGACCAACTACTTCCTCACCTCTTTCATTCCTCTCGCCTGAACCATAATGACCAACTACTTCCTCACCTCTTTCATTCCTCTCGCCTGAACCATAATGACCAACTACTTCTTCACCTCTCTCATTCCTCTCGCCTGAACCATAATGACCAACTACTTCCTCACCTCTCTCATTCCTCTCGCCTGAACCATAATGACCAACTACTTCCTCACCTCTCTCATTCCTCTCGCCTGAACCATAATGGCCAACTACTTCCTCACCTCTCTCATTCCTCTCGCCTGAACCATAATGACCAACTACTTCCTCACCTCTTTCATTCCTCTCGCCTGAACCATAATGGCCAGCTACTTCCTCACCTCTCTCATTCCTCTCGCCTGAACCATAATGGCCAACTACTTCCTCACCTCTCTCATTCCTCTCGCCTGAACCAAAATGGCCAACCACTTCCTCACCTCTCTCATTCCTCTCGCCTGAACCAAAATTGCCAACCACTTCCTCAACTCTCTCATTCCTCTCGCCTGAACCAAAATGGCCAACCACTTCCTCAACTCTCTCATTCCTCTCGCCTGAACCAAAATGACCAACCACTTCCTCAACTCTCTCATTCCTCTCGCCTGAACCATAATGGCCAACTACTTCCTCACCTCTCTCATTCCTCTCGCCTGAACCATAATGACCAACTACTTCCTCACCTCTCTAATTCCTCTCGCCTGAACCAAAATGGCCAACCACTTCCTCAACTCTCTCATTCCTCTCGCCTGAACCAAAATGACCAACTACTTCCTCACCTCTCTCATTCCTCTCGCCTGAACCATAATGGCCAACTACTTCCTCACCTCTCTCATTCCTCTCGCCTGAACCATAATGGCCAACTACTTCCTCACCTCTCTCATTCCTCTCGCCTGAACCAAAATGGCCAACCACTTCCTCAACTCTCTCATTCCTCTCGCCTGAACCAAAACGATCAACTACTTCCTCAACTCTCTCATTCCTCTCGCCTAAACCAAAATGACCAACCACTTCCTCAACTCTTTCCTTTCCCACTTTCGCGTTGAGAAAGGTAATAGCTTTCAAATTGTTCCTCATTTTCTTCACTCCACGGTAGCTACAAGCAAGCTGGGCGTGGATCACAAGAGAACTGTCTAGCGGTGTATGGCAGCGATCAATGAAACTCTTCAATGAACGTGCTTCTTCACATTGACTCGTTCATTTGCTTCTTTGTTGGATAGTTTACTTGATTATTGCTTCAGCAGATTAGAGCCACATTCAATTTGGTTAACTAAACCAGGATATAATGATCATAGCATTAGAGTCACATACCAATAAGGGTTGCCGTTAGTTCTATTGTAGGTATTCAGCTATAGCTCCATCTGGCTCAGCAGCAGTGCTATCAGAACAAATCAGAACGATCGCGTCTTATTATGAGGATCATTTCTAGCGCCAGCTTCAATATTAACGTTTGAGAACCATATAGGAAATGTAGCACCGCATCATGTATGTCTGTCTTCTTGCACTTCTCTTTCATTGCTCCGCCATCCCTGAATGTAGTTGAACGTGACTTTATTAGTGACATCTTCAAACAGCCAGTGCCAGTAGTTGTTCACAGCGCTCACATTGTGAGTCAGCGTCGCCTGTAGTTGTTCACAGCGCTCACATTGTGAGTGAGCGTCGCCTATAGTTGTTCACAGCGCTCACATTGTGAGTCAGCGTCGCCTATAGTTGTTCACAGCGCTCACATTGTGAGTCAGCGTCGCCTATAGTTGTTCACAGCGCTCACATTGTGAGTGAGCGTCGCCTATAGTTGTTCACAGCGCTCACATTGTGAGTGAGCGTCGCCTATAGTTGTTCACAGCGCTCACATTGTGAGTCAGCGTCGCCTATAGTTGTTCACAGCGCTCACATTGTGAGTCAGCGTCGCCTATAGTTGTTCACAGCGCTCACATTGTGAGTCAGCGTCGCCTATAGTTGTTCACAGCGCTCACATTGTGAGTCAGCGTCGCCTATAGTTGTTCACAGCGCTCACATTGTGAGTCAGCGTCGCCTATAGTTGTTCACAGCGCTCACATTGTGAGTCAGCGTCGCCTATAGTTGTTCACAGCGCTCACATTGTGAGTGAGCGTCGCCTGTAGTTGTTCACAGCGCTCACATTGTGAGTCAGCGTCGCCTATAGTTGTCCACAGCGCTCACATTGTGAGTGAGCGTCGCCTATAGTTTGTTCACAGCGCTCACATTGTGAGTGAGCGTCGCCTGTAGTTGTTCACAGTGCTCACATTGTGAGTCAGCGTCATGATCTTTGTGTCTTCAATTGTCCGATTGTTGTGGTCAAAGTCTGCCTCACGTTGTCCGATTATTGTAATAAATGTCTGCCTTCCAGTGTCCGTTTATTGTAAGAAATGTCTGCCTCCCGTTGTCTGATTTCTGCAATAAAAAATGTATGTCTCCCGTTGTCTGATTACTGTAATAAAAATGTCTGCCTCCCGTTGTCTGATTACTGTAATAAAAAATGTCTGCCTCCCGTTGTCAAATTACTGTAATAAAAATGTCTGCCTTCTGTTGTCTGATTACTGTAATAAAAATGTCTGCCTTCTGTTGTCTGATTACTGTAATAAAAATGTCTGCCTTCTGTTGTCTGATTACTGTAATAAAAATGTATGCCTTCTGTTGTCTGATTACTGTAATAAAAATGTCTGCCTTCTGTTGTCTGATTACTGTAATAAAAATGTCTGCCTTCTGTTGTCTGATTACTGTAATAAAAATGTATGCCTTCTGTTGTCTGATTACTGTAATAAAAATGTCTGCCTTCTGTTGTCTGATTACTGTAATAAAAATGTATGCCTTCTGTTGTCTGATTACTGTAATAAAAATGTATGCCTTCTGTTGTCTGATTACTGTAATAAAAATGTATGCCTTCTGTTGTCTGATTACTGTAATAAAAATGTATGCCTTCTGTTGTCTGATTACTGTAATAAAAATGTATGCCTTCTGTTGTCTGATTACTGTAATAAAAATGTATGCCTTCTGTTGTCTGATTACTGTAATAAAAATGTCTGCCTCCCGTTGTCTAATTACTGTAATAAAAATGTCTGCCTCCCGTTGTCTAATTACTGTAATAAAAATGTCTGCCTCCCGTTGTCTAATTACTGTAATAAAAATGTCTGCCTCCCGTTGTCTGATTACTGTAATAAAAAATGTCTGCCTCCCGTTGTCAAATTACTGTAATAAAAAGTATGTCTTCCGTTGTCTGATTACTGTAATAAAAATGTCTGCCTCCCGTTGTCTAATTACTGTAATAAAAATGTCTGCCTCCCGTTGTCTGATTACTGTAATAAAAATGTATGTCTCCCGTTGTCTGATTACTGTAATAAAAATGTATGTCTCCCGCTGTCTGATTACTGTAATAAAAATGTCTGCCTCCCGTTGTCTGATTACTGTAATAAAAATGTCTGCCTCCCGTTGTCTGATTACTGTAATAAAAATGTCTGCCTCCCGTTGTCATATTATTGTAATAAAATGTCTGCTTCTCGTTGTCTGATTACTGTAATAAAAAATGTCTGCCTCCCGTTGTCATATTAAAGTAATAAAATGTCTGCTTCTCGTTGTCTGATTACTGTAATAAAAATGTCTGCCTCCCGTTGTCTGATTACTGTAATAAAAAATGTCTGCCTCCCGTTGTCATATTAAAGTAATAAAAATGTCTACTTCTCGTTGTCTGATTACTATAATAAAAATGTCTGCCTCCGCTTGTCTGATTACTGTAATAAAAATATCTGTCTCCCGTTGTTTTATTACTGTAATAAAAATGTCTGCCTCCACTTGTCTGATTACTGTAATAAAAATGTCTGCCTCTCGTTGTCTGATTACTGTAATAAAAATGTCTGGCTCCCGTTGTCTGATTACTGTAATAAAAAATGTCTGCATCCCGTTGTCTGATTACTGTAATAAAAATGTCTGCCTCCCGTTGTCTGATTACTGTAATAAAAATGTCTGGCTCCCGTTGTCTGATTACTGTAATAAAAATGTCTGCCTCCCGTTGTCTGATTACTGTAATAAAAATGTCTGGCTCCCGTTGTCTGATTACTGTAATAAAAATGTCTGCCTCCCGTTGTCTGATTACTGTAATAAAAAATGTCTGCCTCCCGTTGTCTGATTACTGTAATAAAAATGTCTGCCTCCACTTGCCTGATTACTGTAATAAAAATGTCTGGCTCCCGTTGTCTGATTACTGTAATAAAAAATGTCTGCCTCCCGTTGTCTGATTACTGTAATAAAAATGTCTGCCTCCCGTTGTCATATTACTGTAATAAAATGTCTGCCTCCCGTTGTCTGATTACTGTAATAAAAATGTCTGCCTCCCATTGTCATATTATTGTAATAAAATGTCTGCTTCTCGTTGTCTGATTACTGTAATAAAAAATGTCTGCCTCCCGTTGTCATATTACTGTAATAAAAATGTCTGCCTCCCGTTGTCTGATTACTGTAATAAAAAATGTCTGCCTCCCGTTGTCATATTAAAGTAATAAAAATGTCTACTTCTCGTTGTCTGATTACTGTAATTAAAATGTCTGCCTCCGCTTGTCTGATTACTGTAATAAAAATATCTGTCTCCCGTTGTTTTATTACTGTAATAAAAATGTCTGCCTCCACTTGTCTGATTACTGTAATAAAAATGTCTGCTTCTCGTTGTCTGATTACTGTAATAAAAATGTCTGGCTCCCGTTGTCTGATTACTGTAATAAAAAATGTCTGCATCCCGTTGTCTGATTACTGTAATAAAAAATGTCTGCCTCCCGTTGTCTGATTACTGTAATAAAAATGTCTGCCTCCCGTTGTCATATTATTGTAATAAAATGTCTGCTTCTCGTTGTCTGATTACTGTAATAAAAAATGTCTGCCTCCCGTTGTCTGATTACTGTAATAAAAATGTCTACTTCTCGTTGTCTGATTCTATCTATCTATCTATCTATTGACCTTTCGAGCCGTAACCGGCCCATAGGGCGTAGACCAAGATACACCTTCTCCTATATGAATTTTTGTTCTAGCAGTTTTCTTTTAAAGATATTTTATTAAATCTCGCCATCTGTCTCTGTTCTGTGCAAGCAGTTCTATCTCATTGAGGGAGCCGATTCCTGCTGCTCTTGCCTCTCTCATCAATGTTCTTCTCAGTGTCTCCCTGGGTCTTCCTCTTTTTCTTTTACCTGTTGTTTCCCATATGAGGGCTTGCTTTGCTATTCGATTATTATCTCTTCTCATCACATGTCCAACGTATGACCATCGTCTTTTCTTTATTACTGAAGATATTAGTGGTTGATTGGCGATTTCTCTAATTTCCTCGTTTGTTTTGAATTCGTTCCATTCTATACCAAGTATTTTCCTTAGACATTTATTTTCGAATGCGTTCAACTTTGTTTCTATATCTCTTGTTGTTTTCCAGCTTTCACACGCATACGTAAGGGTTGATAGTACATTTGATTTGAATAGCCTAAGTTTTGTGTTTGTGCTAATGAGTTTTGATTTCCACAACTTTTCAAGGCTTCTGAAAGACATTGCTGCTTTAGCCAGTCTGATTCTAATTTCTTTGCTCGTATCCCCTTCTCGATCAATGTGACTTCCAAGATAGATAAAGTGATCGATCTCTTCTACTGGTTTGTTTTCCATGTATATTTTGTCACTTGTTGGAATTAAACTTTTCATGACTTTAGTCTTTTCATGATTGACCTCAAGCCCAATTTTGCTGGCTATTGATGATAGTTCATTTGTGTTTTCCTGCATCGTTTTTATCTGACTGCTGATGAGAACTATGTCATCAGCAAAGTCGAGGTCCTCCAAATGGTCTCCTTGTATCCATTCGATGCCTTTATTACCAGTGCAGCATTTCTTCATTATGAAGTCCATAACAATTCCAAATAACAAGGGCGATAAAATACATCCTTGTTTAACCCCAGTTTCTATTGGGAAACATTCGCTCAGTCCTTCCTCTGTTCGAACTGCACATGTGTAACCATCATACATGTCTTTGATAATATTTATGATTTTTGATGGTAAACCATATTGCTTCAGAATTTTCCACAAAGAATCTCTATGAATACTATCAAATGCTTTTTTGAAGTCGATGAAGTTAAGTACAAAAGGTTTTTGCTTTTCAATATGTTCCTCCAATATAAGTCGTAGAGTGAAAATGTGGTCAAGACAGCTTCTCCCTTTTCTAAACCCAGCCTGTTCTTCACGCATTACTGTATCTATTGAATCCTTTATTCTATTTAGGATGATTTTACAGAATAACTTTGAGGCAACTGACAAAAGTGTCACGCCTCTCCAGTTGTTACAATCTCTAAGATTGCCCTTTTTTGGGATCTTAACAATGATTCCTTTTTTCCATTTATGAGGCGTCTTCTCTGTTTTCCAAATGATGTTGAACATTTTTTGGAGATGTATTAAATTATGGCTATCAATTGCCTTGAGGATCTCAGCTGTTAACTTATCCTCTCCAGCAGCCTTGTTATTGGTCATTAGCTTTAAGGTGGTTTCTATTTCACTCAAGGTGAAGTCATCTAAATTTACATCTAATTCTGCTGCTGGTGTTTCAGCTTCAAAATCTATTAAACTGTGGGATAGTGGACGGTTAAGAATTTCTTTGAAGTGTTCCGCCCAACGGGCTTTTATGTCTGCGCTTGTTGTTAGCATTAATCCAGATTTGTCTAGAATTGGTGTTCCACTGGATGTATAGGTGTTTGTCAGCATCTTTTGTACTGTATAGAGAGTTCTGCTGTCTCCTGTAATTGCAGCTGTCTCTGCTTTCTCTGCCAAGTTGTCTGATTACTGTAATAAAAATGTCTGCCTCCCGTTGTCTGATTACTGTAATAAAAATGTCTGCTTCTCGTTGTCTGATTACTGTAATAAAAAATGTCTGCCTCCCGTTGTCTGATTACTGTAATAAAAATGTCTGCCTCCGCTTGTCTGATTACTGTAATAAAAATGTCTGTCTCCCGTTGTTTTATTACTGTAATAAAAATGTCTGCCTCCACTTGTCTGATTACTGTAATAAAAATGTCTGCTTCTCGTTGTCTGATTACTGTAATAAAAATGTCTGGCTCCCGTTGTCTGATTACTGTAATAAAAATGTCTGCCTCCCGTTGTCTGATTACTGTAATAAAAATGTCTGCCTCCCGTTGTCTGATTACTGTAATAAAAATGTCTGCCTCCCGTTGTCTGATTACTGTAATAAAAATGTCTGCCTCCCGTTGTCTGATTACTGTAATAAAAATGTCTGCTTCTCGTTGTCTGATTACTGTAATAAAAATGTCTGGCTCCCGTTGTCTGATTACTGTAATAAAAATGTCTGCCTCCCGTTGTCTGACTACTGCAATAAAAAATGTCTGCCTCCCGTTGTCTGATTACTGTAATAAAAATGTCTGCCTCCTGTTGTCTGATTACTGTAATAAAAATGTCTGCCTCCCGTTGTCTGACTACTGCAATAAAAAATGTCTGCCTCCCGTTGTCTGATTACTGTAATAAAATGTCTGCCTCCTGTTGTCTGATTACTGTAATAAAAATGTCTGCCTCCGTTGTCAAATTACTGTAATAAAATTGTCTGCTTCCGTTGTCTGATTACTGTAATAAAAATGTCTGCCTCCCGTTGTCTGATTACTGTAATAAAAATGTCTGCCTCCACTTGCCTGATTACTGTAATAAAAATGTCTGTCTCCCGTTGTTTTATTACTGTAATAAAAATGTCTGCCTCCCGTTGTCTGATTACTGTAATAAAATGTCTGCCTCTCGTTGTCTGATTACTGTAATAAAAATGTCTGCATCCCGTTGTCTGATTACTGTAATAAAAATGTCTGCCTCTCGTTGTCTGATTACTGTAATAAAAATGTCTGCCTCTCGTTGTCTGATTACTGTAATAAAAATGTCTGCCTTCCGTTGTCTGATTACTGTAATAAAAATGTCTGCCTCCCGTTGTTTGATTACTGTAATAAAAATGTCTGCCTCCAGTTGTCTGATTACTGTAATAAAAATGTCTGCCTCCTGTTGTCTGATTACTGTGACAAATGCCTCGTTGCTGTTATCATACTATTCATCACAATGTCTTGTTTCCCATTATCTAATTGTTATTCTAAACATCCACCTGCCATTGCCCTCTTATTGTTATAAACGTATGTCTCCCATTAGTTTATTATTGGTATAAGTGTATGCCTCCCATTAGTTTATTATTGGTATAAGTGTATGTCTCCCATTAGTTTATTATTGGTATAAGTGTATGCCTCCCATTAGTTTATTATTGGTATAATTGTATGTCTCCCATTAGTTTATTATTGGTATAATTGTATGCCTCCCATTAGTTTATTATTGGTATAATTGTATGTCTCCCATTAGTTTATTATTGGTATAAATGTATGCCTCCCATTAGTTTATTATTGGTATAAGTGTATGCCTCCCATTAGTTTATTATTGGTATAAGTGTATGTCTCCCATTAGTTTATTATTGGTATAAGTGTATGTCTCCCATTAGTTTATTATTGGTATAAGTGTATGTCTCCCATTAGTTTATTATTGGTATAAGTGTATGCCTCCCATTAGTTTATTATTGGTATAAGTGTATGCCTCCCATTAGTTTATTATTGGTATAAGTGTATGTCTCCCATTAGTTTATTATTGGTATAAGTGTATGCCTCCCATTAGTTTATTATTGGTATAAGTGTATGTCTCCCATTAGTTTATTATTGGTATAAGTGTATGTCTCCCATTAGTTTATTATTGGTATAAGTGTATGTCTCCCATTAGTTTATTATTGGTATAAGTGTATGCCTCCCATTAGTTTATTATTGGTATAAGTGTATGCCTCCCATTAGTTTATTATTGGTATAAGTGTATGCCTGCCATTGTTGATTTGCTTTGATCCGATCAGATTTATTTCCTAATGTCTAGTAATGATGCTGAGACTTCGGATGTTCTCCTGATTGAGTGCGTCATCTCAGACTGTGGGTTCCTCAGGATTGAATGACATTTCCGTTCTGTGAGTGAGTGAGCGAGCGAGTGAGTGAGTGAGTGAGTGAGTGAGTGAGTGAGTGAGTGAGTGAGTGGGTGAATGAGTGAGCGAGCGAGCGAGTGAGTGAGTGAGTGAGTGAGTGAGTGAGTGAGTGAGTGAGTGAGTGAGTGAGTGAGTGAGTGAGTGAGTGAGTGAGTGAGTGAGTGAGTGAGTGAGTGAGTGAGCGAGCGAGCGAGTGAGTGAGTGAGTGGGTGAATGAGTGAGCGAGCGAGCGAGTGAGTGAGTGAGTGAGTGAGTGAGTGAGTGAGTGAGTGAGTGAGTGAGTGAGTGAGTGAGTGAGACAACGACAAATCTCCAGCTCTAACCAAATCAAGCTACTGTTTTGTTGTTGTTTTCATTCTGTGGCTTTTCTTTGTTGTTTTCTTTGTTTTCTGTGTTGCCCCGGGTAGAAACAATTCAAGGGCGTATGCAGATGTCCCAGACCAAGTTTTAGCTTATGTTTGCTGTTGTTGGTTCGCCAGGTTATTTGCCTGTGTCTCTCCGCTGTTTTCCCAACTACTACCGGCGAGAGATGTCTTGGTAGCGTCATATTAAATCTCCCAGTGCTGCTCAGCCATACCAAAGTGGGGATGATGAGTCTCTCATTTGATATATTAGCAGGAAATGTCTGTCGTGAGTGATCATGATTTCCACAATGTTGCAATGAAGACAGAAAGAAAAGTGACAGAGACACCGTATCATAATGCTGTCTCACTGAGAGCGTTTGGTAACAGAGAATGGCAGAGAACTGTGTTTGTTGTATTTATTACTGAAAAGTTAAAAATATAAACGAACACGCACTCAGAGAGAAGCATAATAGGAAATAGTGAAGAAAAAACAATGTCTTTGTTTGAAGGCGCGAAGCTGGCGATTCATAATTCCGTAGTTGCCCATTTCTGGTCTGCCTGAAAGCCCCACAGCACCAATGTCTGTCAGCCCCACAGCACCAATGTCTGCCAGCCCCACAGCACCAATGTCTGCCAGCCCCACAGCAGTTAGATCAGACAAATTGTGAGCTCATCCAGAGAGAGAAACGTGAGACTCTGTTAGTTCCAGCTCTGGGCTGCAGACGTCGGCCAGTCACGTGTCAGTGGACCGGCAACGCGGATCCTGACGAACTGAGATAACTGACTGTCATGGAGCTATGGGAGGTGGTAACAAATGGCAATAAAACAGCAAGACTCCGGATCCGATAGTTGAAGCGGTAACATCATGGGATACTCACTGTCCCTAACAAACATGACATCCACATCATTATCATCAGTATCATCATCATCATCAAGTACCGTACCATACCTGCTGGCGTAGGTGATCGTATCTCACCACAACTTACAATCTCGACAGTTATTTATCATTTCTGTTGTTGACCTTCTGCCAAGTTATTCTCTTAAGCTGTCTGGTATCTTTTCTCTTTGCTTCACTCTATCTCTTCGTCCCTCAATTTTTCCAGTTGTTACAATATATTACAGCTATTCCCTTCTCATTACATGACCGAAAAATGATGATTGTTTCATCCTAATATTGGAAATTATCGCTGGAAGATTATGCCGTGGATAGTCTAGACTACGAGATGTGGGAAGGGCACAGGAGTTCGACAACCATGAGTCCACGTCCCTCTTTCCGATGAAAAAGATGGGAGTTAAGATGGGCACGGCCATAAACGAGAAACTTAGTGGCCGTGTAAGAAGACTTATCAACCAACATATTAACTGGAGTCGTCAGACGCTGGACACTGCGGCAATTGCTGAGGAGGGGATCTGAGCACCTATGAACATGTTCGAAATGCAATGATGGTGACCCGCAAATAACTCAGTAACTCAATTTGAAGTTAACCTCTTTTTTTTTCGCTTTGGCCTCTTTCAGAACGTTTTCATTACTCTTCTTAGCTGTCCATGGTATTGTAAAGATTTTTCTGTAAAACCACATTTCTACAGCTTCCAGTGATTTTCGTGTCTGTTGTCCTATTGTTTGTGATTTACATAGTTTGGCCTTTTCCTGCATCCATCTTTATACTTGCTTGTGTGTTGATTTGTATTTAATTTGTGCATTTGTTGTAGATGAAATTATTGTATGCCTATGTTCTTAACATTGTCTGCACATTTTGTGTGTGTGTGTATTCTTAATATTATTTGTAAAATTCTTAATAATTGTATTTTAAATTTTAATTGTACAATATGTATTAATTGTTGAAGCACCCTGTTTAATCATTGTCCATGCACCCCTGTCTGTTAATTATTGATAGAGGTCTTCATTAATCTGTTGTTCACAAACATCAAGTTAGTAACTATCTGTGCACATTTGTTCATTGTTCTGTTGTTCACAAACATCAAGTTAGTAACTATCTGTGCACATTTGTTCATTAATCTGTTGTTCACAAACATCAAGTTAGTAACTATCTGTGCACATTTGTTCATTGTTCTGTTGTTCACAAACATCAAGTTAGTAACTATCTGTGCACATTTGTTCATTGTTCTGTTGTTCACAAACATCAAGTTAGTAACTATCTGTGCACATTTGTTCATTGTTCTGTTGTTCACAAACATCAAGTTAGTAACTATCTGTGCACATTTGTTCATTGTTCTGTTGTTCACAAACATCAAGTTAGTAACTATCTGTGCACATTTGTTCATTGTTCTGTTGTTCACAAACATCAAGTTAGTAACTATCTGTGCACATTTGTTCATTGTTCTGTTGTTCACAAACATCAAGTTAGTAACTATCTGTGCACATTTGTTCATTGTTCTGTTGTTCACAAACATCAAGTTAGTAACTATCTGTGCACATTTGTTCATTGTTCTGTTGTTCACAAACATCAAGTTAGTAACTATCTGTGCACATTTGTTCATTGTTCTGTTGTTCACAAACATCAAGTTAGTAACTATCTGTGCACATTTGTTCATTGTTCTGTTGTTCACAAACATCAAGTTAGTAACTATCTGTGCACATTTGTTCATTGTTCTGTTGTTCACAAACATCAAGTTAGTAACTATCTGTGCACATTTGTTCATTGTTCTGTTGTTCACAAACATCAAGTTAGTAACTATCTGTGCACATTTGTTCATTGTTCTGTTGTTCACAAACATCAAGTTAGTAACTATCTGTGCCCATTTGTTCATTATTCTGTTGTTCCCAAACATCAAGTTAGTAACTATCTGTGCACATTTGTTCATTGTCTGTGATCCTGTGTTTGACAAGTGACTCCTCACTTTGCCGACTGTTTATGACCCTCTGGATATATATAACAGTACTTCACACCGCTGTCTATAACATTCTGACAGCTATATAAATATATATTATCATCATCATCAAGTACCGGGCCTGCTGGCGTAGGTGATCATGTCTCTTCACAACCTCCGATCTCGGCAGCTGTTTATCATTTCTGTTGTTGACGTTCTGCCAAGCCATTCTCTTAAGCTGTCTGTTATTTTTTCTCTTTGCTTCCCTCTATCACTTCGTCCCTCAATTTTCCAAGTTGTTACAATATATTCCAGTTGTTCTCTTCTCATTACATGGCCAAAAAATGATGATTGTTTCTTCCTAATAATGGAAATTAGCTCTATTTTTGCTTTGACCTCTTTCAGAACATCTTCATTACTCTTCTTAGCTGTCCATGGTATTCTCAGCATTCTTCTGTAAAACCACATTTCTACAGACTCCTGTGATTTCTTGTCTGTTGTCCTATTGTCCATGATTCGCATACATATGTTAAGACTGGCTCTACATAACATTTAAGAACTCTTTTTCTAGTTCCTATTGTCAAAAATGGATTGCATAGTATCTTCCTCATTTTTTGGAAAGCTGCTTTTGCCTGAGCCATTCTGCATCTCACCTCTTTTGTACATCTTCCGTCTGAGGTTAACAAAGTTCCCAAATATTTAAATTCATTTACCTGTTTTAATATTGTTCCACTTGTCTTTATTTTGCACTGAAGTGATGTCTTTTTCTTTGTTGTTACCATTACCTCTGTCTTTTTGCTATTAAGGCTGAGTCCTTTATTTTTGCTTTCTTTCACTATAATGTCCA
The DNA here is from genome assembly GCA_032433765.1 of Megaustenia siamemsis. Lineage (NCBI taxonomy): Eukaryota > Metazoa > Mollusca > Gastropoda > Stylommatophora > Ariophantidae > Megaustenia > Megaustenia siamemsis. The sequence continues at coordinate 41,614,960 of JAVIAB010000159.1, read as the reverse complement.
ACATTTATATATATATATATATATATATAACAGTACTTCACACCGCTGTCTATAGAAACCTACGTGTATATATAAACTGTACTTCACACCGCTGTCTATAGAAACCTACGTGTATATATAAACTGTACTTCACACCGCTGTCTATAGAAACCTACGTGTATATATAAACAGTACTTCTCACCGCTGTCTATAGAAACCTACGTGTATATATAAACTACTTCTCACCGCTGTCTATAGAAACCTACGTGTATATATAAACAGTACTTCTCACTGCTGTCTATAGAAACCTACGTGTATATATAAACAGTACTTCACACTGCTGTCTATAGAAAACCTACGTGTATATATAAACAGTACTTCTCACCGCTGTCTATAGAAACCTACGTGTATATATAAACAGTACTTCTCACCGCTGTCTATAGAAACCTACGTGTATATATAAACAGTACTTCACACCGCTGTCTATAGAAACCTACGTGTATATATAAACAGTACTTCACACTGCTGTCTATAGAAACCTACGTGTATATATAAACTGTACTTCTCACCGCTGTCTATAGAAACCTACGTGTATATATAAACTGTACTTCTCACAGCTGTTTATGGAAGCGATATGCCATTATATAACCGTAACAGCGTACCTACTTGTACAATTGGACTAAACTAACGTGTCTAGAAACGCCCTGTCTACAACTACTGTGTACTGATCTTTGGGATCGCAGCAAAGATAACATCTGTTGTCTAGGCTCCTCTTACGATAAGTCTCAACATTTCGACAAGATAGCTCCAGATAACTTTTGTTAGTGCTTTTGTTGTCCGCTAGGCCAAGGTTAGACAGATTTCTTGTGTCGGACAGAGTCTGCACGCCGGCTGGAAACCTGTAGCGAGGCAGCAACAGACCACCACAAGACAAGTTCTTCTATTCTGCCATCTCATGTAGCCTACAGGCGTCGTGCCTGGAGGCAATGAACAAAGAAGCAAGATGGCGACCATACCTTAAGTACAATCGATCCATTGACTTCCGGTATATCCTGGGGAAAAAAAAGGGGGGAGGGGAGAAAAGACAATGTCAGCAGTCTCAACCTGACAAGCATCGGTCGTCACATCCTGACTGCTGCAAGTAGCCACTAACCACTGTTATTATTGTCTGCTTTATACCTTTGTGTTATCTCTTGTTCACCGACATTGATTGCTGTTTTTGTGTGTCAGGTTTATGTTTGTACTGTCTGTAGTTCATGAAGACGATCTTGTGGTCGCATCTTAGAACTTTCTAATTACGTTGTTTCATTTCCTAAAATTGACCAAGCTTTGATCATTACAAGAGAAATCAAACACACCAAAATAAAAAAAAATAAAAACTATTGAAATATTTGAACTCCCTAAGAGTAACCAAGTGAACCCTATCAAATAGAATCACAGTTTACCCATAATTCAGCACCACGGAATTCACCCGTCTCTGTAGACAATCAACCGGAAGTGAAATCAGAGACCATCTGTTGATACGTGCGTGAGAGATGGTGGCTTGTCGAAGACTTGTTAAAGGCGTTTTACGCTCGCTAACACATCCATGTCATCAGCTTTGTGGTAGCAGGTGTAGGCCGACCTCTAGCGTGTTTATTGCCGCTGTGGCTTCCCTCACCAACCTCAGCATGCTGGCATCTGGCGCTGCTTCCACCCGTCACCGACAACATCCACCATGACAGTTCAGTTAAGTTGCATCGATCATTGTCTAGAGATCGAAACAAAAAAAACTCACTCTTGGATTTGTGATCCGAAAACATCATCATCATTGAGTGCCGTCCCCGCATCGAAGGTTGGCTACCATGGAGCGTCATTCCGCTCTGTCTCTTGCTTTGATGGTGCAGGTTATCATAGGCTGACTTGTCCATCTTTTGATGTTACTCGTCCCTGTTAGTTCTGGTCTGCCTCTGCACCTTTATTTCGAAAACATGTTGACGAATTGAGAAAGTAGCATCATTGAGAAACTGCATGATGATGGTCAGCCATTAGGAGACCTGCAGCACCGTCAGCAGCACATTATTTCATTGATTCTTCTACTTGAGTCTACTCTCAGTCTAGTTCTTTTATTGTCTATTGTTAAGTTGTGTTAGGTGAGTTCTAAAGTCCATCTCTTTCATGATGTTCCACAGTTTCTGGTGTTGTACGCAGCCAAAGGCCTTATTGTAATCTATGAAGCATGTAGGCAGTTCTATATTGTATTCCCTACACTTCTCAAGGATGTTTCTCATGTTAAAGATGTGGTCCCAGGTAACTCTACTATATTGTATTCCCTACACTTCTCAAGGATGTTTATCATGTTAAAGATGTGGTCCCAGGTACCTCTACTATATTGTATTCCCTACACTTCTCAAGGATGTTTCTCGTGTTAAAGATGTGATCCCTGGTACCTCTGCTATGTTGTATTCCCTACACTTCTCAAGGATGTTTATCATGTTAAAGATGTGGTCCCAGGTACCTCTACTATATTGTATTCCCTACACTTCTCAAGGATGTTTCTCGTGTTAAAGATGTGATCCCTGGTACCTCTGCTATGTTGTATTCCCTACACTTCTCAAGGATGTTTCTCATGTTAAAGATGTGGTCCCAGGTACCTCTACTATGTTGTATTCCCTACACTTCTCAAGGATGTTTCTCATGTTAAAGATGTGGTCCCAGGTACCTCTACTATGTTGTATTCCCTACACTTCTCAAGGATGTTTCTCGTGTTAAAGATGTGGTCCCAGGTAACTCTACTATATTGTATTCCCTACACTTCTCAAGGATGTTTCTCGTGTTAAAGATGTGGTCCCAAGTACCTCTACTATGTTGTATTCCCTACACTTCTCAAGGATGTTTCTCGTGTTAAAGATGTGGTCCCAGGTACCTCTACTATATTGTATTCCCTACACTTCTCAAGGATGTTTCTCGTGTTAAAGATGTGGTCCCAGGTAACTCTACTATATTGTATTCCCTACACTTCTCAAGGATGTTTCTCGTGTTAAAGATGTGGTCCCAAGTACCTCTACTATGTTGTATTCCCTACACTTCTCAAGGATGTTTCTCGTGTTAAAGATGTGATCCCTGGTACCTCTGCTATGTTGTATTCCCTACACTTCTCAAGGATGTTTTTCATGTTAAAGATGTGGTCCCAGGTACCTCTACTATGTTGTATTCCCTACACTTCTCAAGGATGTTTCTCATGTTAAAGATGTGATCCCTGGTACCTCTGCTATGTTGTATTCCCTACACTTCTCAAGGATGTTTCTCGTGTTAAAGATGTGGTCCCAGGTACCTCTACTATGTTGTATTCCCTACACTTCTCAAGGATGTTTCTCGTGTTAAAGATGTGGTCCCAGGTAACTCTACTATATTGTATTCCCTACACTTCTCAAGGATGTTTCTCGTGTTAAAGATGTGGTCCCAAGTACCTCTACTATGTTGTATTCCCTACACTTCTCAAGGATGTTTCTCGTGTTAAAGATGTGGTCCCAGGTACCTCTACTATATTGTATTCCCTACACTTCTCAAGGATGTTTCTCGTGTTAAAGATGTGGTCCCAGGTAACTCTACTATATTGTATTCCCTACACTTCTCAAGGATGTTTCTCGTGTTAAAGATGTGGTCCCAAGTACCTCTACTATGTTGTATTCCCTACACTTCTCAAGGATGTTTCTCGTGTTAAAGATGTGGTCCCAGGTACTTCCTACTATGTTGTATTCCCTACACTTCTCAAGGATGTTTCTCGTGTTAAAGATGTGGTCCCAGGTACCTCCTACTATGTGGCATTCCCTACACTTCTCAAGGATGTTTCTCGTGTTAAAGATGTGGTCCCAGGTACCTCCTACTATGTGGCATTCCCTACAATTCTCAAGGATGTTTCTCATGTTAAAGATGTGGTCCCAGGTAACTCTACTATATTGTATTCCCTACACTTCTCAAGGATGTTTCTCATGTTAAAGATGTGGTCCCAAGTACCCCTACTATGTTGTATTCCCTACACTTCTCAAGGATGTTTCTCATGTTAAAGATGTGGTCCCATGTACCCCTACTATGTTGTATTCACTACACTTCTCAAGGATGTTTCTCATGTTAAAGATGTGGTCCCAAGTACCCCTACTATGTTGTATTCCCTGCACTTCTCAGGGATGTTTATCTCGTTAAAGATGTGGTCCAGGTACCTCTACTATGTTGTATTCCCTGCACTTCTCAGGGATGTTTATCTCGTTAAAGATGTGGTCCAGGTACCTCTACTATGCTGTATTCCCTGCACTTCCCAGGGATGTTTATCTCGTTAAAGATGTGGTCCAGGTACCTCTTTTATGTCTGAAACCTACTTGAACTATATGAAGTTCTTGCTCTAACTTTCTGTCTATTCTATTCATGATAATCGGCAAGAGTATTTGCTAGCATGGCTAATCAAGGCAATAGTTCGGTAGCGGAAACACGGCTTCAGATTTCTTTTCTTTGGAATGCGATAGTCCATAAAAGGGTTATTTCAGCAAAAATAATGTTCTTTCTGGGAAGAATATTTTCTCTGTCAGCGACATGCAAGATATGTAGCAAAATAATGTTGTGGTAAAATAGCATTCCAAGGAAGCAATTCAAGGAGTCAAGATAGCATGTCATTGGGGATAGGTTTAGGCAGGCATGTCTCTTGTCAATTTGAAGTAGATGGACACAAGTGGAGAGAAGGAGACATATTTGTGTGCCTCTGAATGGATCCACAAAGTAGTTAGGAAAAGAGGGCAAGCGAGATCTTGAAGATCAAAAGGAAAATAGTTATTTAATACATTTATTAACAACACTGCAAATCATGGCACACTATAGTGAATGTATATATATATGTATACTACCGCGTCAGTGGGTTGGTACATGATGATGATAACCATAGTAACAACTCTTTGTAAATCTTTCCTTGTATTACCGGTAGGTCCCTGACGTGTTGCTATCAATTCACACATCGTTTTCGATACTTTAATTAATCCAAACATACTTGAGCTTTCTGGCTAATTTCATTGACAACTTGTCCGTGCCACGAGCCAGCTCTGAAGGCCTGTGTTTGCCCCTAGGTGTCAGCACCGGTATCTGGAAGTGAAAAGAGCGATGAATGATAAAATCCGGCCTCGCAGCCACCCCCCGTCTGTCTAACGGAACAGCTTGCGCTGGAATAGCTTTACTTCAATCAGAAATTGGAAGGCTAGTGGTCGTTACCGGCTACTGATTCATTGCTTCCTTGCTAGATAGCTGAATAACACAATTGGTATGCGCTTCTTATCGATTGAGCGGCACTCAACATCAGTTATGTTTTCGTATGGTCGTCGCCATAGTATAAACCTGGGCAGGACGTACTGTTGGGGTACGGGGACGTACGCTAGTCGCACTCTCGGCTGAGAGATTGTCTGCTTCATGCTTGTGTATGACAGAATTCGTCACGGCACAATGTCACTTTTCTGTATTTATAACCAGTAGTGGACTCAAATAAGGAATTTTAATTCTCACCCTTAAGTGGAGATTGTACATTCAGCTGATGCTATGTCTTGTATGTAAATAGTAAGATCTTCAGTGGAGATTGTACATTCAGCTAATGCTATGTCTTGAATGTAAATAGTGAGATCTTCAGTGGAGATTGTACATTCAGCTGATGCTATGTCTTGTATGTAAATAGTGAGATCTTCAGTGGAGATTGTACACTCAGCTGATGCTATGTCTTGTATGTAAATAGTAAGATCTTCAGCGAGCTTTCAATGATGGCAGGTATTCCAACAGCCATCAACCACTAGCAAACAGAAGTGTCATCCTTCATTATCAGATGTTTGCAGCTCACGATGTGAGTGACAGAATTCACTGAAGGCGCGCCAACCTACACCCGCTCTCTGCTTCTAACTGGCCTCTACAGTCGGACGGCACCACCTGCTGACAGAAGAAGATAAGTTGATCGAAACCAGAGTTTTAGTAGAAAACTCCATTACTTGGCCTTAGAGGCTCGCTTGTCTTTTCTGGAGGCTAAATGAGAGAGAGAGAGAGAGAGAGAGAGAGAGAGATGTTTGAAGTGGGAGTGGGGATGGAGAGAGAGAGAGAGAGAGAAAGAAGAACTATCATTTTGTTTTGACTGACACGATGTTGAACCATCTGCCTGCCTGAGCCGCCATTACCCGATACCAAACAATGATTTGAATCGATCATTTGCTCATCTTTTAATTAGTTGGTTACTTAGAACGACCTCATCCTCTGCCTTGGAAGCATCGTCCTGTCTACTGATGCCTTTCCTGTATTGTAGGAGACCTTGTTTGCTCGTGTTTCCGGTTGATCCGGTTTTCTCGTTGGCTATATATATCAATATGAAGCTGTCTTGACCACATTTTCACTCTACGACTTATATTGGAGGAACACATTGAAAAGCAAAAACCTTTTGTACTTAACTTCATCGACTTCAAAAAAGCATTTGATAGTATTCATAGAGATTCTTTGTGGAAAATTCTGAAGCAATATGGCTTACCATCAAAAATCATAAATATTATCAAAGACATGTATGATGGTTACACATGTGCAGTTCGAACAGAGGAAGGACTGAGCGAATGTTTCCCAATAGAAACTGGGGTTAAACAAGGATGTATTTTATCGCCCTTGTTATTTGGAATTGTTATGGACTTCATAATGAAGAAATGCTGCACTGGTAATAAAGGTATCGAATGGATACAAGGAGACCATTTGGAGGACCTGGACTTTGCTGATGACATAGTTCTCATCAGCAATCAGATAAAAACGATGCAGGAAAACACAAATGAACTATCATCAATAGCCAGCAAAATTGGGCTTGAGGTCAATCATGAAAAGACTAAAGTCATGAAAAGTTTAATTCCAACAAGTGACAAAATATACATGGAAAACAAACCAGTAGAAGAGATCGATCACTTCATCTATCTTGGAAGTCACATTGATCGAGAAGGGGATACGAGCAAAGAAATTAGAATCAGACTGGCTAAAGCAGCAATGTCTTTCAGAAGCCTTGAAAAGTTGTGGAAATCAAAACTCATTAGCACAAACACAAAACCTAGGCTATTCAAATCAAATGTACTATCAACCCTTACGTATGCGTGTGAAAGCTGGAAAACAACAAGAGATATAGAAACAAAGTTGAACGCATTCGAAAATAAATGTCTAAGGAAAATACTTGGTATAGAATGGAACGAATTCAAAACAAACGAGGAAATTAGAGAAATCGCCAATCAACCACTAATATCTTCAGTAATAAAGAAAAGACGATGGTCATACGTTGGACATGTGATGAGAAGAGATAATAATCGAATAGCAAAGCAAGCCCTCATATGGGAAACAACAGGTAAAAGAAAAAGAGGAAGACCCAGGGAGACACTGAGAAGAACATTGATGAGAGAGGCAAGAGCAGCAGGAATCGGCTCCCTCAATGAGATAGAACTGCTTGCACAGAACAGAGACAGATGGCGAGATTTGATAAAATATCTTTAAAAGAAAACTGCTAGAACAAAAATTCATATAGGAGAAGGTGTATCTTGGTCTACGCCCTATGGGCCGGTTACGGCTCGAAAGGTCAATAGATAGATAGATATATATCAATAAAGTGTCACATCTGGTGGGTGTGTGGTCAAATGGCTTGTCTTGTGCGTGTGTGGTCAAATGGCTTGTCTTGTGCGTGTGTGGTAATATAGGCCCAGATATTTTCCATCCCCAAAGACACATTTATGAGTCATGTGGTCAGCATCACTCCAGGCTATTCAATTCTCCAAGACTATCACTGGTGTCATTTGGGCTGAGAGAATCCTTGAAACGAGTCGTCATATTTTGAAGACAAAACCGGTTCCACTTTCAAAAGTAGCCATCCATACTCTACCCACCACTCTACCCACCACTCTACCCACCACTCTACCCACCACTCTACCCACCACTCTACCCACCACTCTACCCCCACTCTACCCACCACTCTACCCACCACTCTACCCACCACTCTACCCACCACTCTACCCACCACTCTACCCACCACTCTACCCACCACTCTACCCACCACTCTACCCACCAGTCTACCCACCAGTCTACCCACCACTCTACCCACCACTCTACCCACCACTCTACCCACCACTCTACCCACCACTCTACCCACCACTCTACCCACCACTCTACCCACCAGTCTACCCACCAGTCTACCCACCACTCTACCCACCACTCTACCCACCACTCTACCCACCAGTCTACCCACACTCTACCCACCACTCTACCCACCACTCTACCCACCACTCTACCCACCACTCTACCCACCACTCTACCCACCACTCTACCCACCACTCTACCCACCACTCTACCCACCAGTCTACCCACCACTCTACCCACCACTCTACCCCCCACTCTACCCACCACTCTACCCACCACTCTACCCACCACTCTACCCACCACCCTGCCCACCACTCTACCCACCACTCTACCCACCACTCTACCCACCACTCTACCCACCACTCTACCCACCACTCTACCCACCACTCTACCCACCACTATACCCACCACTCTACCATTACTCTACCCACCACTCTACCCACCACTCTACTCACAACTTCCCCTGTTTGCTAAGATGAAAACGTCACGCTAGTTGGAGTGTTTTCCGATTGTATTTTCTGTCCCAGGCCTTTGTCAATCTGTAGATGGTTGATGTCTGGCCCGCTTGACGTCACTGCGTGAATTCAGACTCACATAAATGACGTCACTGCGTGAATTCAGACTCACATAAATGACGTCACTGCGTGAATTCAGACTCACATAAATGACGTCACTGCGTGAATTCAAATTCACATAAATGACGTCACTGCTTGAACTCATCAACTCTCCCTCAACCACTTGACGGCCAAACGTAAGTCTCCAACATGAAGTCAAACCTGTCCCCATTTTGGTGAGTTCAAAGTTAGCGTGTCACTCGTCCCTGATGGGCAAAGCTACGAAGAAAACACCAAGTTATCATCACTTGTGGTGGGATATTCGAAGTGACCAATTATCATCACCTGTGGTGGGATATACGAAGTGAACAATTATCATCACCTGTGGTGGGATATACGAAGTGACCAATTATCATCACTTGTGGTGGGATATACGAAGTGACCAATTATCATCACTTGTGGTGGGATATACGAAGTGAACAATTATCATCACCTGTGGTGGGATATTCGAAGTGAACAATTATCATCACCTGTGGTGGGATATACGAAGTGAACAATTATCATTACCTGTGGTGGGATGTACGAAGTTACCAATTATCATCACCTGTGGTGGGATTTTAATCCGGAACATTCCTGTTCAGAAGCCGATGTTTAACATCTAGACCACACAGTCCTCTTCTAAAGTATTCAAATGTCATTGTTATGTCATTGTTCTATCACTGTTTTGTCACAGTTTTGTCACAGTTCTGTCATTGTTCTGTCACTGTTTTGTCACTGTTCTGTCATTGTTCTGCCATTGTTCTGTTATTGCTCTGTTGTTGTTCTGTCACTGTTCTGTCACTGGTATGTCTCACTGTTCTGTCATTGTTCTGTAACTGATATGTCACTGTTCTGTCACTGTTCTGTCACTGTTTTATCACTGATATGTCACTGTTATGTTACTGTTCTATCATTGTTCTGTCATTGTTCTGTCACTGTTCTGTCACTGATATGTCACTGTTCTGTCACTGTCATATCATTGTTCTATCACTGTTCTGTCACTGTTATATCATTGTTCTGTCACTGTTCTATCATTGTTCTGTCACTGATATGTCACTGTTCTATCACTGTTCTGTCACTGATATGTCACTGTTCTGTAATTGTTCTGTCACTGTTCTGTCACTGATATGTCACTGTTCTGTCAATGTTATGATACTGATATGCCACTGTTCTGTCACTGATATGTCACTGTTCTGTCATTGTTCTGTCGCTGTTTGTTGGTTTCACGTTGTCTGATTCACAACAACTGCTAACTTCGTGATAATGTTTACTTGGTCACAGTTATCTGTCTCCAGTCACAACCATCCAAAATGACCAATCGATTTATTTTGCTGAGAACAAAATGAAATACACTTGATGACATGTGTAACCCCTAATGATTGACATATGACAGCGAACATGACATACTACGTTTTTTGATGACATTTAACGTGGCTTAATCGATAGCAGCGATTTCTTAAACAAACTCGACATTGCAGGAATGACATGAAGTAAGTGCTCTCTGGTATCTCTCAGGCTGCACTCTTGACTTCCATTAGAGGTTCACATCATGTCTAGGTCTTTATCTAAACAAACGGATGCACGTAGCGATGTCTGACAGGTCTATGGACGCTACCGTCAAGAAACAGTCTGTGCTCACAGAATTCCTAGACAATGACATGTCCATTCTAGTCACCTGTGCGGCACTAGCTGGTCGGACACTCGCGGGCATTGAGCGCTGGCTTCAGGGGGTGGGGCTTGAGGGCGTGGTCTGTCGCTGCACTGGGCAACAGTGAAATGTCATTGTTGGGCTTCTCCGCTACACAGTCAAGTGTTGGCTGTCAGTCATGGGCTTCTTTGCTACACAGTCAAGTGTTGGTTGTCAGTCCTGGGCTTCTCTGTTACACAGTCAAGTGTTGGTTGTCAGTCATGGGCTTCTTTGCTACACAGTCAAGTGTTGGCTGTCAGTCCTGGGCTTCTCTGTTACACAGTCAAGTGTTGGTGGTCAGTCCTGGGCTTCTCTGTTACACAGTCACGTGTTGGCTGTCAGTCATGGGTTTCTCTGTTACACAGTCAAGTGTTGGTTGTCAGTCCTGGGCTTCTCTGTTACACAGTCAAGTGTTGGCTGTCAGTCCTGGGCTTCTCTGTTACACAGTCAAGTGTTGGCTGTCAGTGCTGGGCTTCTCTGCGACACAGTCAAGTGTTGGCTGTCAGTCCTGTGCTTCTCTGATACACAGTCAAGTGTTGGCTGTCAGTCATGGGCTTCTCTGTTACACAGTCAAGTGTTGGCTGTCGATCCTGGGCTTCTCTGTTACACAGTCAAGTGTTGGCTGTCGATCCTGGGCTTCTCTGTTACACAGTCAAGTGTTGGCTGTCGATCCTGGGCTTCTCTGCGACACAGTCAAGTGTTGGCTGTCAGTCATGTTTGACTGAAGAGGCAGAAAGATAAAGCTCAGGAAGAAAGTCTTTCATGGCGACATTCTATTCCATATTCAGCGGCGTGACATCAGTTAGAAACATGTGTTATCTCATAGTTCCCTGACATTTTAAACATACTTTAGAAACATGTGTTATCTCATAGTTCCCTGACATTTTAAACATACTTTAGAAACATGTGTTATCTCATAGTTCCCTGACATTTTAAACATACTTTAGAAACATGTGTTATCTCATAGTTCCCTGACATTTTAAACATACTTTAGAAACATGTGCTATCTCATAGTTCCCTGACATTTTAAACATACTTTAGAAACATGTGTTATCTCATAGTTCCCTGACATTTTAAACATACTTTAGAAACATGTGTTATCTCATAGTTCCCTGACATTTTAAACATACTTTAGAAACATGTGTTATCTCATAGTTCCCTGACATTTTAAACATACTTTAGAAACATGTGTTATCTCATAGTTCCCTGACATTTTAAACATACTTTAGAAACATGTGTTATCTCACAGTTCCCTGACATTTTAAACATACTTTAGAAACATGTGTTATCTCACAGTTCCCTGACATTTTAAACATACTTTAGAAACATGTGTTATCTCACAGTTCCCTGACATTTTAAACATACTTTAGAAACATGTGTTATCTCATAGTTCCCTGACATTTTAAACATACTTTAGAAACATGTTTTATCTCACAGTTCCCTGACATTTTAAACATACTTTAGAAACATGTTTTATCTCACAGTTCCCTGACATTTTAAACATACTTTAGAAACATGTTTTATCTCACAGTTCCCTGACATTTTAAACATACTTTAGAAACATGTTTTATCTCACAGTTCCCTGACATTTTAAACATACTTTAGAAACATGTTTATCTCACAGTTCCCTGACATTTTAAACATACTTTAGAAACATGTTTTATCTCATAGTTCCCTGACATTTTAAACATACTTTAGAAACATGTTTTATCTCACAGTTCCCTGACATTTTAAACATACTTTAGAAACATGTTTTATCTCACAGTTCCCTGACATTTTAAACATACTTTAGAAACATGTTTTATCTCATAGTTCCATGACATTTTAAACATACTTTAGAAACATGTTTTATCTCACAGTTCCCTGACATTTTAAACATACTTTAGAAACATGTTTTATCTCACAGTTCCCTGACATTTTAAACATACTTTAGAAACATGTTTTTATCTCATAGTTCCCTGACATTTTAAACATACTTTAGAAACATGTTTTATCTCATAGTTCCCTGACATTTTAAACATACTTTAGAAACATGTTTTATCTCATAGTTCCATGACATTTTAAACATACTTTAGAAACATGTTTTATCTCACAGTTCCCTGACATTTTAAACATACTTTAGAAACATGTTTTATCTAACACACGAGAAGTGACGTATAGAGAAATATGGTGTTAGTGACCCTATATTTTACAGACCTTCAGCACATGATTTTTGGGGTAATGTGGTCGGTATTACGCTCGTGCTGCTTTACTTTCCCAGAAAGAAATCCGGTACGCATTTAAGGGTGGGTGAACCCGGAAGCCGTCGGTTGGAATCGAACCCTACCCCTTGTCCTATGTAGTCCAGTTCACTAACCACTGAGCTATCGCGGCACTGGCCTCTTGAGATATTCTTCATTAATGGTATGTTGTAGTTGGCTCATTTTACCGTATTGAGAAGCGATCTCCTGAGAGACAAGATCAGAAGTGACGAATTGAGGAAAAAGCTAGGAATAACCATCGCAATATAATATATAAAGAAACAACAGATAAAATGGTTTGGCCACGTGACAAGGTAGAAAGATCAAAACACATCAAACCCTCAATACACGTTGCGAGAACACCATACCCAAAGGTCGACCACGAAAGAGATGGATTGATGCAATATTAGAAGCACTAGGAAACATAACAGCAGCAGAGGCGAACAGAAGAGAAAAAAAAACCGCAAAATATATCTGTCCTCGACACTAAAAGGCAACTGAGGAAGGAAAGAAGAAGGAGAAGGAGTAGCGATCACATTGGCGGAGACCTCAACTGCACTGAATGGACTGCTCCTACTAAGTTGTCTTGTTTCTCAAATCTGTCTTGTCTTTCTTCGTTTCGTCACCTCACTCCCTGCCTGACAGCTGCCCTCCATATGTCGCGTCTTCTGCGAGTGATTCTCACTTCTCTACGTTTGTACAACATCATTTCATGATATAGATAGAAGCCCTTTACTGTGGTAAACTATCTATCTATCTATCTGTCTGTCTGTCTGTCTGTCTGTCCGTCCGTCCGTCCGTCCGTCCGTCCGTCCCTCCAGTCCGTCCCTCCAGTCCGTCCGTCCCTCCAGTCCGTCCGTTCGTCCGTCCGTCCAGTCCGTCCGTCCATCCACTCCGTCCCTCCACTCCGTCCGTCCAGTCTGTCCGTCCCTCCAGTCCGTCTGTCCGTCCGTCCCTCCAGTCCGTCCGTCCCTCCAGTCCGTCCGTCCGTCCCTCCAGTCCGTCCGTCCATCCCTCCAGTCCGTCCGTCCTTCCGTCTCTCCCGTCCGTCCGTCCATCCCTCCAGTCCGTCCGTCCGTCCAGTCCGTCCGTCCGTCCGTCCAGTCCATCCGTCTGTCCGTCCCTCCAGTCCGTCCGTCCGTTCGTCCGTCCGTCCCTCCAGTCCGTCCGTCCGTCCGTCTGTCCTTCCGTCCGTCCCTCCAGTCCGTCCGTCCGTCCGTCCTGTTTGTCTATCTAGCTGAAAACGGCACATAGGGCAGAACTACAATATCAAAAACAGAAATCTTGCGTGCCAAAATGGCACATATTGCAGAGATCACAACTTCTAAAATCTGTGGCTCTGTTTCAATAACAATACTTTTTACAATGACAGCTTGTTAAGCCATCGATCAACCTCCATAGTCACCTCTTACGACATGTCTGGAAGGTAAACTGAATTTAGTAGACTGAGGAAAATCCATTGGTCCATAGATACAACACTACAGACAAAATTATATGGGCCACTGCAAGAATTTCAAAAGACAGTGAAATTTATACAGGAAACGACATTGCAAATAGAGACAATACTTCAGGCGAACGAAAGATAGACAGATGCACACAAAAACACTCATACACAAACAATTGTAGACGCTCATGCACACAAAAACACTCATACACAAACAATTGTAGACGCTCATGCACACAAAAACACTCATACACAAACAATTGTAGACGCTCATGCACACAAAAACACTCATACACAAACAATTGCAGACGCTCATGCACACAAAAACACTCGTACACAAACAATTGTAGACGCTCATGCACACAAAAACACTCATACACAAACAATTGTAGACGCTCATGCACACAAAAACACTCATACACAAACAATTGTAGACGCTCATGCACACAAAAACACTCATACACAAATCAAGTGAGGCTAGTCCCCGAGCACGTGCTACTAGAAAGATTCCCCGAGTGCGTCCTATCAGCTCTCCCGTTACCCGAGCTTTGAACGTGTACCTCACACTCGTTTGACCTCGTCTTCACAGGAGGCGGATAATTCAATCAACGGGCCTCTGGGTCTTGTGATGTTTGGCTCATGAATCGATGGCACGTTTATAGGACCTTCATTAGGTCGTAGGTCGTAGCGTCCCTGCACTTTAGCCGAGGTCACGTGCAGCCTCTCTATTTACACGTGGATCTTCTTCCAAGCCAGATAATTGCAGGGAAGTCGTTTTTATTTAATCAACGAGTTGTGCGGGGATGTGACAGTAGCCAAGTGTATTGTGAGATAACTGAAGGAGAATGTGAAAAATAAATGTGACAGTAGCCAAGTGTATTGTGAGATAACTGAAGGAGAATGTGAAAAATAAATGTGACAGTAGCCAAGTGTATTGTGAGATAACTGAAGGAGAATGTGAAAAATAAATGTGACAGTAGCCAAGTGTATTGTGAGATAACTGAAGGAAAACGTGAGAAATAAATGTGATAGTAGCCAAGTTTATTGTGAGATAACTGAAGGAGAATGTGAGAAATAAATGTGACAGTAGAGAAGAACATAATACAAGATGTTAACGGAATTACATGACAGTGACACGCCTAAGCATAAAGATTATCAAGTTAAAAGGCTATAACAGTGAACAACGTCCTAAGAGAGGTAGGAAAGCACAGGAGAACGTCTTGAGAGAGATATGATATGGTTGATGAACAGCCTGAGAGAGATATGATATCATTGATGAACATCCTGAGAGAGATATGATATCATTGATGAACATCCTGAGAAAGATATGATATCATTGATGAACATCCTGAGAGAGATATGATATCACTGATGAACAGCCTGAGAGAGATATGGTATCATTGATGAACAGCCTGAGAGAGATATGATATCATTGATGAACAGCCTGAGAGAGATATGATATCATTGATGAACATCCTGAGAGAGATATGATATCATTGATGAACATCCTGAGAGAGATATGATATCATTGATGGACATCCTGAGAGAGATATGATATCGTTGATGAACAGCCTGAAAGAGATATGATATCATTGATGAACATGCTGAGAGAGATATGATATTGTTGATGAACAGCCTGAAAGAGATATGATATCGTTGATAAACATCCTGAGAGAGATATGATATCATTGATGAACATCCTGAGAGAGATATATCATTGATGAACAGCCAGAAAGAGATATGATATCGTTGATGAACATCCTGAGAGAGGTATGATATCGTTGATGAACATCCTGAGAGAGATGTGATATCGTTGATGAACAACCCGAGAGAGATGTGATATCGTTGATGAACATCCTGAGAGAGATATGATATCATTGATGAACAGCCTGAGAGAGATATGATATCATTGATGAACAGCCTGAGAGAGATATGAGTTGAGTATGATATGATAACAGAGAAGAATGTGCTCAGTGAGATATGAAAGCAGAGAAGAATGTGCTGAGTGAGATATGATAGCAGTGAAGAATGTGCTGAGTGAGATATGATAGCAGAGAAGAATGTGCTGAGTGAGATATGATAGCAGAGAAGAATGTGCTGAGTGAGATATGATAACAGAGAAGAATGTGCTGAGTGAGATATGATAACATAAAAGAATGTGCTGAGTGAGATATGATAACAGAGAAGAATGTGCTGAGTGAGATATGATAGCAGAGAAGAATGTGCTGAGTGAGATATGATAGCAGAGAAGAATGTGCTGAGTGAGATGTGACAGCAGAGAAGAATGTGCTGAGTGAGATATGGTAACAGAGAAGAATGTGCTGAGTGAGATATGGTAACAGAGAAGAATGTGCTGAGTGAGATATGATAACAGAGAAGAATGTGCTGAGTGAGATATGGTAACAGAGAAGAATGTGCTGAGTGAGATATGGTAACAGAGAAGAATGTGCTGAGTGAGATATGATAACAGAGAAGAATGTGCTGAGTGAGATATAGTAACAGAGAAGAATGTGCTGAGTGAGATATGATAACAGAGAAGAATGTGCTGAGTGAGATATGATAGCAGAGAAGAATGTGCTGAGTGAGATATGATATCAGAGAAGAATGTGCTGAGTGAGATATGATAACAGAGAAGAATGTGCTGAGTGAGATATGATAACAGAGAAGAATGTGCTGAGTGAGATATGATAACAGAGAAGAATGTGCTGAGGGAGATATGGTAACTGAGAAGAATGTGCTGAGTGAGATATGGTAACAGAGAATAATGTGCTGAGTGAGATATGATAACAGAGAAGAATGTGCTGAGTGAGATATGGTAACAGAGAAGAATGTGCTGAGTGAGATATGATAACAGAGAAGAATGTGCTGAGTGAGATATGATAGCAGAGAAGAATGTGCTGAGTGAGATATGATATCAGAGAAGAATGTGCTGAGTGAGATATGATAACAGAGAAGAATGTGCTGAGTGAGATATGATAACAGAGAAGAATGTGCTGAGTGAGATATGATAACAGAGAAGAATGTGCTGAGTGAGATATGATAACAGAGAAGAATGTGCTGAGTGAGATATGATAACAGAGAAAAATGTGCTGAGTGAGATATGATAACAGAGAAGAATGTGCTGAGCGAGATATGGTAACAGAGAAGAATGTGCTGAGTGAGATATGATAACAGAGAAGAATGTGCTGAGTGAAATAAGATAACAGAGAAGAATGTGCTGAGTGAGATATGATAACAGAGAAGAATGTGCTGAGTGAGATATAATAACAGAGAAGAATGTGCTGAGTGAGATATGATAACAGAGAAGAATGTGCTGAGTGAGATATGGTAACAGAGAAGAATGTGCTGAGTGAGATATGGTAACAGAGAAGAATGTGCTGAGTGAGATATGATAACAGAGAAGAATGTGCTGAGTGAGATATGATAACAGAGAAGAATGTGCTGAGTGAGATATGGTAACAGAGAAGAATCCTCGGTATAACACAAGTAATGAATCCTCGGTATAACACAAGTAATGAATCCTCGGTATAACACAAGTAATGCGATGACGAAGCCTAGAAGTCAAACATAAGGTGGCAGCTTCAATAAAACAATACTGTGGGCGGTCAACTCATCGCTGCTACCACATCACACATTTACCATCTGGAAGAGTATCACACATTTACCATCTGGAAGAGTATCACACATTTACCATCTGGAAGAGTATCACACATTTACCATCTGGAAGAGTATCACACATTTACCATCTGGAAGAGTATTTCACATTTACCATCTGGAAGAGTATCACACATTTACCATCTGGAAGAGTATCACACATTTACCATCTGGTAGAGTATTTCACATTTATCATCTGGAAGAGTATCACACATTTATCATCTGGTAGAGTATCACACATTTATCATCTGGTAGAGTATTTCACATTTATCATCTGGTAGAGTATCACACATTTACCATCTGGTAGAGTATTTCACATTTATCATCTGGAAGAGTATCACACATTTATCATCTGGTAGAGTATCACACATTTACCATCTGGAAGAGTATTTCACATTTACCATCTGGAAGAGTATCACACATTTATCATCTGGAAGAGTATCACACATTTATCATCTGGTAGAGTATCACACATTTATCATCTGGTAGAGTATCACACATTTATCATCTGGTAGAGTATCACACATTTATCATCTGGTAGAGTATCACACATTTATCATCTGGTAGAGTATCACACATTTATCATCTGGTAGAGTATCACACATTTATCATCTGGTAGAGTATCACACATTTACCATCTGGAAGAGTATTTCACATTTACCATCTGGTAGAGTATCACACATTTACCATCTGGAAGAGTATTTCACATTTATCATCTGGAAGAGTATCACACATTTATCATCTGGTAGAGTATCACACATTTACCATCTGGAAGAGTATTTCACATTTACCATCTGGTAGAGTATCACACATTTACCATCTGGTAGAGTATTTCACATTTATCATCTGGAAGAGTATCACACATTTATCATCTGGTAGAGTATTTCACATTTACCATCTGGTAGAGTATCACACATTTACCATCTGGTAGAGTATCACACATTTATCATCTGGTAGTGTATCACACATTTATCATCTGGTAGAGTATCACACATTTACCATCTGGTAGAATATCACACATATACCATCTGGTAGAGTATCACACATTTACCATCTGGAAGAGTATCACACATTTACCATCTGGAAGAGTATTTCACATTTACCATCTGGAAGAGTATCACACATTTACCATCTGGAAGAGTATCACACATTTACCATCTGGTAGAGTATCACACATATACCATCTGGTAGAGTATCACACATTTACCATCTGGTAGAGTATCACACATTTATCATCTGGTAGAGTATCACACATTTATCATCTGGTAGAGTATCACACATTTATCATCTGGTAGAGTATCACACATTTACCATCTGGTAGAGTATCACACATTTACCATCTGGTAGAGTATCACACATTTACCATCTGGAAGAGTATCACACATTTACCATCTGGAAGAGTATTTCACATTTACCATCTGGTAGAGTATCACACATTTATCATCTGGTAGAGTATTTCACATTTACCATCTGGTAGAGTATCACACATATACCATCTGGTAGAGTATCACACATTTACCATCTGGTAGAGTATCACACATTTATCATCTGGTAGAGTATCACACATTTATCATCTGGTAGAGTATCACACATTTATCATCTGGTAGAGTATCACACATTTACCATCTGGTAGAGTATCACACATTTACCATCTGGTAGAGTATCACACATTATACCACCTGGTAGAGTATTTCACATTTACCATCTGGTAGAGTATCACACATTTACCACCTGGTAGAGTATCACACATTTATCATCTGATAGAGTATCACACATTTATCATCTGGTAGAGTATTATCACATTTATCATCTGGAAGAGTATCACACATTTATCATCTGGTAGAGTATCACACATTTACCATCTGGTAGAGTATCACACATTTATCATCTGGTAGAGTATCACACATTTACCATCTGGTAGAGTATCACACATTTACCATCTGGTAGAGTATCACACATTTACCATCTGGTAGAGTATCACACATTTACACACCTGGTAGAGTATCACACATTTACCATCTGGTAGAGTATCACACATTTATACCATCTGGTAGAGTATCACACATTTATACCATCTGGTAGAGTATCACACATTTATCATCTGGTAGAGTATCACACATTTATCATCTGGTCATAGAGTATCACACATTTACCATCTGGAAGAGTATCACATTTACCATCTGGTAGAGTATCACACATCTGGTAGAGTATCACACATTTATCATCTGGTAGAGTATCACACATTTATCATCTGGTAGAGTATCACACATTTATCATCTGGTAGAGTATCACACATTTATCATCTGGTAGAGTATCACACATTTATCATCTGGTAGAGTATCACACATTTATCATCTGGTAGAGTATCACACATTTACCATCTGGAAGAGTATTTCACATTTACCATCTGGTAGAGTATCACACATTTACCATCTGGAAGAGTATTTCACATTTATCATCTGGAAGAGTATCACACATTTATCATCTGGTAGAGTATCACACATTTACCATCTGGAAGAGTATTTCACATTTACCATCTGGTAGAGTATCACACATTTACCATCTGGTAGAGTATTTCACATTTATCATCTGGAAGAGTATCACACATTTATCATCTGGTAGAGTATTTCACATTTACCATCTGGTAGAGTATCACACATTTACCATCTGGTAGAGTATCACACATTTATCATCTGGTAGTGTATCACACATTTATCATCTGGTAGAGTATCACACATTTACCATCTGGTAGAATATCACACATATACCATCTGGTAGAGTATCACACATTTACCATCTGGAAGAGTATCACACATTTACCATCTGGAAGAGTATTTCACATTTACCATCTGGAAGAGTATCACACATTTACCATCTGGAAGAGTATCACACATTTACCATCTGGTAGAGTATCACACATATACCATCTGGTAGAGTATCACACATTTACCATCTGGTAGAGTATCACACATTTATCATCTGGTAGAGTATCACACATTTATCATCTGGTAGAGTATCACACATTTATCATCTGGTAGAGTATCACACATTTACCATCTGGTAGAGTATCACACATTTACCATCTGGTAGAGTATCACACATTTACCATCTGGAAGAGTATCACACATTTACCATCTGGAAGAGTATTTCACATTTACCATCTGGTAGAGTATCACACATTTATCATCTGGTAGAGTATTTCACATTTACCATCTGGTAGAGTATCACACATATACCATCTGGTAGAGTATCACACATTTACCATCTGGTAGAGTATCACACATTTATCATCTGGTAGAGTATCACACATTTATCATCTGGTAGAGTATCACACATTTATCATCTGGTAGAGTATCACACATTTACCATCTGGTAGAGTATCACACATTTACCATCTGGTAGAGTATCACACATTTACCACCTGGTAGAGTATTTCACATTTACCATCTGGTAGAGTATCACACATTTACCACCTGGTAGAGTATCACACATTTATCATCTGATAGAGTATCACACATTTATCATCTGGTAGAGTATTTCACATTTATCATCTGGAAGAGTATCACACATTTATCATCTGGTAGAGTATCACACATTTACCATCTGGTAGAGTATCACACATTTATCATCTGGTAGAGTATCACACATTTACCATCTGGTAGAGTATCACACATTTACCATCTGGTAGAGTATCACACATTTACCATCTGGTAGAGTATCACACATTTACCACCTGGTAGAGTATCACACATTTACCATCTGGTAGAGTATCACACATTTATCATCTGGTAGAGTATCACACATTTATCATCTGGTAGAGTATCACACATTTATCATCTGGTAGAGTATCACACATTTATCATCTGGTATAATATCACACATATACCATCTGGTAGAGTATCACACATTTACCATCTGGTAGAGTATCACACATTTATCATCTGGTAGAGTATCACACATTATCATCTGGTAGAGTATCACACATTTATCATCTGGTAGAGTATCACACATTTATCATCTGGTAGAGTATCACACATTTATCATCTGGTAGAGTATCACACATTTATCATCTGGTAGAGTATCACACATTTATCATCTGGTATAATATCACACATATACCATCTGGTAGAGTATCACATATTTACCATCTGGTAGAGTATCACACATTTATAATCTGGTAGAGTATCACATATATACCATCTGGTAGAGTATCACATATTTACCATCTGGTAGAGTATCACACATTTACCATCTGGTAGAGTATCACATATTTACCATCTGGTAGAATATTACACATTTACCATCTGGTAGAGTATCACACATATACCATCTGGAAGAGTATCACATATTTACCATCTGGTAGAGTATCACATATTTACCATCTGGAAGAGTATCACATATTTACCATCTGGAAGAGTATCACATATTTACCATCTGGTAGAATATCACACATTTACCATCTGGAAGAGTATCACACATTTACCATCTGGAAGAGTATCACACATTTACCATCTGGTAGAGTATCACATATTTACCATCTGGAAGAGTATCACACATTTACCATCTGGTAGAGTATCACACATTTACCATCTGGTAGAGTATCACATATTTACCATCTGGTAGAGTATCACACATTTACCATCTGGTAGAGTATCACACATTTACCATCTGGTAGAGTATCACACATTTACCATCTGGTAGAGTATCACACATTTACCATCTGGTAGAGTATCACACATTTACCATCTGGTAGAGTATCACACATTTACCATCTGGTAGAGTATCACACATTTACCATCTGGTAGAGTATCACACATTTACCACCTGGTAGAGTATCACACATTTACCATCTGGTAGAGTATCACACATTTACCATCTGGTAGAGTATCACATATTTACCATCTGGTAGAGTATCACACATTTACCATCTGGTAGAGTATCACACATTTACCATCTGGTAGAGTATCACACATTTACCATCTGGAAGAGTATCACACATTTACCATCTGGAAGAGTATCACACATTTACCATCTGGTAGAGTATCACACATTTACCATCTGGTAGAGTATCACATATTTACCATCTGGTAGAGACACATTTACTTGCTCTCGTGTCCTCGTGATAATAGTGGAAAAACAGAAAATCTCCCCAAAGGCCTTTATTCTGAGACATCACAACATTCAGGGTAAGCCCATAGGTGCAGACTTGTTTTTAGCAAATGTTGCTGTGTCTGTACACAGCTCAGTAGCTTGCTGTTTACATACACCTCAAGCTCTCCATTCCAGGTCCCCATACCTGCATGCTGTTTTTGTGTTTAAAAATGTGTTCTAGTCGTCCGTGACGTCATTAGACACATCAGAGATTAGCTTCTCAATTATTTTATTTGACACTAGTTTCCGCCCCCCTCCCCCCTTTTCTTTGACTAGGATAAAACATCATGAGCAGTCTTTCTTGTAGGATCTCTGACGTCATGCCGGAGCGAGAGCTTGGGACCGAATGGATGAAAGTTGTTGTTCTCCCGATGAGTTGAACGTGGCAGGACCGAATAGATGAAAGTTGTTGTTCTCCCGATGAGTTGAACGTGGCAGGACCGAATAGATGAAAGTTGTTGTTCTCCCGATGAACGTGGCAGAGTTAACAAAATAACACAACAGGAGGAGAGGGTTCTCACTGAACATCTGCAATGTGCATGTGGCCTCTATTCTAGAAGCCAATAGAAGACCAACCAGAGAAGTCAGATAAAACCGTCACTTATGATGGTCCTTTCGAAAAAAAAGAGAGAGTGAGAGCGTGAGAGAGAGATTGCGTGAGCGAAAGTGAGAGTGCATGAGATAGAAAGAGGGAGTGACAGAAACGAAGTTTGTTTACAATAATTCACCAGATCTCTGTTGGGAGTGCAAAGATAATGATCCGTTAATAACCCAATAACCAGCCTTCCGTAATTACCCATCATTGACTAGCTCATGTACCGTTCGTTGCTGTGTCTTCTCTGTGTTAATGCTGTGTCTTCTCTGTGTTAACAGGAAAGATATGGCAGCCTTCGTGCAACTTGTACCGATACAAGTCCTAACACAAACGCGTTCATGTGTGCCCCTGGCAACTACTTGATAGCAGCAGTAAATGCTTGAGCGACATTCTCATACTTAGAGGATCTTACAGAGTACCAGCCCCTGCTTGTTGGTTTCAATATTCGTAGCCTTCAGGCAGTCCCGCACAAACACTACACCGAGTTTAAACTTCACTTTCGCAGGCTTCCCACATACCCTGTATTTGACAGGAAAATACTGCAAGTAAATGCAGACTATAAATGACGTCATCATGTTGTTAATGACACAGTTAGCATGTGAAACGTTCTTTCTCTCGTCTATTTCTCACAGAGAATCTCTATTCTATCAGATAATACTTATTTTGTCATATAGTTTTTGTCTCTCCGAGTATCTATTACTCGTTCAGAGAATGCCATTGCATAGTCTTGTTGTATCGAAAGAAATGTCTAACCCTCGTCCCCCCACCTCCTCTCACAAAAGAAATGCCCCTCCTGTGCTGCAGATGTAACTTGTGTTGTGTCTACCTCCCCTTCGTTTCTTGCTGGATTGTTGAAGTACTTCACCTGAGTTCGCTTTTGTCCAGAAAGCTGTTTCACATGTTGGCTGTACTTGGTCGGAACTTGAACACGTGACCTCAGCGTCGCTTGGAGCGAGAGCATTATTTCTTGGAGTTGGTAATGACTAGTTCCATGTCACTACAAGCGTGAGTCAAGCACCCACAGCAGCATGTAGTGACATTGTGGGTACACGCTGAAGTAGCAGGCATCCACCGTGAGTCAAGCACCCACAGCAGCATGTAGTGACATGGCGGGTACACGCTGAAGTAGCAGGCATCCACCGTGAGTCAAGCACCCACAGCAGCATGTAGTGACATGGCGGGTACACGCTGATGTAGCAGGCATCCACCGTGTGTACACCTTTATTCTCCCTTCATACATTTAGAGCCGGATTACCAGAGTGTAGCTGAAGCAATCCGAGGCCATCGTCACTCGGAGAAGTTGGATGGTGTCGACTCTACAATCCTTAAATGTGGATGACCTCTGTCGCAAGGCTTCAATTATTCGCGTATTATTAAACGTCAGAGCTCTTATAAATGTCTATGTATCGTCTTGTATGTATCCACTTTCTTTCCATCTTGTTTCTGATATACCTAAAATATATATGTTTAGTCGTTTTGCTTCTGAAATAAGATTTTCTAATTTTCATTCTTGGTCTATTGTCTTAACATTCCATGAAGTTATTTTTAGCTCCTTCTTATAACAACAGTTGGATTTTCTCTCCATGGCTTTCTTTGGAATGTTACATGATGAAGCTCCAATCTCTTTCACGGTGGTCTGCCATATTCGTCTTTCGTGTTCTGAATATGCCTCATGTGTACCACACACTTTGCTGTTTTCGCTTTCTGGGCCGTTGATCATTTATGATTCTTCCGCCCCATCCACCGTCACAGACTTTTTGCATTCGGGATGAACATTCCAGCTAGGCGCCATTGTTGTGGAACTATGTGTTTGCCTGTCGAACCGCGAACACACGACACAAAGAAGAACAAATCATATCCCACTGACATATCGGTAACGTACACAGTCCATCCACTCGTCACAAGTAAATATACAACAAAACTGGTTACAGCAACACATTATTTCACAACTAGACTGTCGCGTCAATCATTGAAATATATCAGCAAGAGTCGAATCATAAAACGACCAACATGTAGCCGCCATGACACCGAAATTCATACGACTAATATGTAATTTATACTGGGAGCAAATAGCAATAATAAAATATAACAAAGATAACTCTACACCCATTGATATAAAAAGAGGAGAAGACAAGGATGCATCCTATCACCAAGCTTGTTCAATCTATACACTGAGCAAATCTTTAAAAACATCACAAAGATGCCAGGCCTAAACATTAATGGAAAGATAACCTAAGATATGCTGATGATACTGTATTACTAGCAGAAGATCCTAAAGATCTACAACAATTACTTAATGAAATAAACATGATAAGCAACAAATATGGATTAGACTATGAATATCAAAAAGGCTAAAACTATGATCATAAGCAAAGATAATACTCAAAACCTCAAGTGGATATAAAAATTGAAGGAATAGACCTGGAGACAGTTCAGAACTACATACTATAACCAGTGATGGAAAATGTAAAACTGGAATAAACAAAAGAATTGGAATGGTAAAAAGTCATTTTAATGCCATGAAAAGCATCATCATCATCATCGTCCTGTGCAATACCGGTTGGCGTAGGCGATCATGTCCCTCCACAATCTTCTATCTACAGTGCATCGTATCAGTTCTGTTGTTGACTGTTTTCCATGCCATGACAAGAAGCTATCCAGTATTTTCTCTCTTTGTCGTACGCGATATCTTTTTCCTTTTATTTTGCCAGTTGTGGACAAATATTCCAACTTTCCTCTTCTCATGATGTGCCCGAAAAATGTTGATTGTTTCTTTCTGATGTTTTTTTAGGAGTTCCCTTTTTGTGTTGGCCTCTTTGAGAATTTCCTCATTGGTATTTTTATCTGTCCAGGGAACTTTCAACATTCTTCTGAGAAATCCCATCTCTGTGGCCTCTAATAGTCTTTTCATCTGTTTGTCTACTGTCCATGATTCGCTTCAGTAGGTCAGAATTGGTTCTATATAGCATCGATGAACTCTCTTTCTCATTTCTATTGACATAGATTTATTGCATATTTTTCATTTTCTGAAATGCTATTTTAGCCTGAGCTATTCTGATTTTGAAAAGTATACTAACTTAAAAACAAATAACACCAGGGCTATAACTAAGAATAGCAAGATGTTATATCTTCTGAATATTCCTATATGGTGCAGAAACATGGACATTAGACATGAAAACATAACAAACACATTTAAGCCTTTGAAATGTGATATATAGAAGAATAGGTAGAATTGGAATGAAAGAAAAGAGAACAAATGATGAAGTTTTAAAACAACTAAATATGAAAATAGAACTACTAAACACAATTAGAACAAGAGAAACGAAATTTCTGGGGCATGTTGAAAGACACAGCAGCCTACTAAAGGTAATATTGGAAGGGAAAATACAAGGTAAAAGAGGCAGACCAAGACTTACATGGATGAGTAACTTCAAAAGATGGACAAGACAGCCTATGACATCTTTCACCATCAAAGCAAGAGACAGAGCGGAAAGGCGCTCTATGGTATACAACCATGGGTGCGGAGACGGCACTCAATGATGATGATGATCATAGCTCATAACAATTTCAGGGCGCACATGAAAGTAATCTTCTATCAGTCGCAACGATTTCAATGATCCCGTGACTACACACAGCGGACATGTCTGCTGCATAAAAACTGCTATCTAGAAAAAGGGCTAGAAGTTATGGTTATGGTAGGCCCCGGTATCACTGCAAACGACTTAAAATCCATAATTGCTCAACCGCCCGTGTCTGTGGAATCATCTAAATTATTTCATTTCCCAAACAACGAAAGATAGCTGTAGTCCCCATCATAGCAGTCTCAGCACACGCCAAAAGACATAATGCGAAACCGCACACAAAGTGAACACAGTCATCTGTTCTCCATCATACGATATTATCATTCATCGTAAACAAGATAACATCGAAATATACTAGTTGATGTCATCTCTGTGCTAGAAGTATATACTCAATGTTCACAGTCTGTCCCAGCTGCTGCAGCTATTGTCCAGTCAGTAATTGCTCTATTTCCACTGTTTATTTATTCTGTCTATCTCGACATATAGATTGAGTAGAACACGAACTAATGAGACTGATACAAACTGTGTGAGAAATAGATTAACTTTGATTAAGGCAAACCATTGAGAAATAAACCATTGTTAGATGTTAAAGAGTAATATAAGTATAAACGAAGAATACAAACAAAGCAAACTGTTGGAGAACTGGATGAAATACATTTGTGTAAAAATGCATATACACGGCGATCATGTTACAAGAGCAAGAGAGTTCTGGCAGTGCAGCCGACCATATAGTTCAGGCAAGAAGCCACGTATTCAGTTCTCGATGCTTCTCATTTGCTCTGTAGGCAGGTAGGTTTCTACAGGTGAAGGCGCCAAGAAGAGAAAAATGGCGTAAAGCGAACTGCAGTAGCAGATGAAAGCTGCTAGCCTCCTCACATGCTGAGAGCTTCGTCTGTTGCATTCTCAAGAAGTTTGCCCCTGCCTTGTTTTGTGGGGCCACGTAAACGTGGCTGTTAAAACAGCAAACACTGGGCAACTTTTATGTGGGAACTATATTGTTGACGCCTCTAACACAGAATGGTTAACCCTCCCGGGCCCAGCTTGTCTGCAGCAACAGGGTCTGGAAGCAAACAATAAATGTCACTGCTATCGCTCATCACTTGTCTCCCCTTAAACACAACTCTGTTGTACATGCTTACCATCACTTGTCTCTCCTTAAACACAACTCTGTTGTACATGCTTACCATCACTTGTCTCCCCTTAAACACAACTCTGTTGTACATGCTTACCATCACTTGTCTCTCCTTACACACAACTTTGTTGTACATGCTTACCATCACTTGTCTCTCCTTAAACACAACTTTGTTGTACATGCTTACCATCACTTGTCTCTCCTTACACACTACTCTGTTGTACATGCTTACCATCACTTGTCTCTCCTTAAACACAACTCTGTTGTACATGCTAACCATCACTTGTCTCTCCTTAAACACAACTCTGTTGTACATGCTTACCATCACTTGTCTCTCCTTACACACTACTCTATTGTACTTGCTTACCATCACTTGTCTCTCCTTAAACACAACTCTGTTGTACATGCTAACCATCACTTGTCTCTCCTTACACACTACTCTGTTGTACTTGCTTACCATCACTTGTCTCTCCTTAAACACAACTCTGTTGTACATGCTTACCATCGCGTGTCTCCCCTTAAACACAACTCTGTTGTATATGCTTACCATCACTTGTCTCTCCTTAAACGCAACTCTGTTGTACATGCTTACCATCACTTGTCTCTCCTTTAAAAAAAAAACTCTATTGTACATGCTTACCATCACTTGTCTCTCCTTTAAAAAAAAACTCTATTGTACATGCTTACCATCACTTGTCTCTCCTTAAACACAACTCTGTTGCACATGCTTACCATCACTTGTCTCTCCTTAAACAGAACTCTGTTGTATATGCTTACCATCACTTGTCTCTCCTTAAACACAACTCTGTTTTACTTGCTTACCATCACGTGTCTCTCCTTAAACACACCTCTTTTATGCATGCTTACCATCACTTGTCTCTCCTTAAACACAACTCTGTTGCACAGGCTTACCATCACTTGTCTCCCTTAAACACAACTCTGTTGCACATGCTTACCATCACATTTCTCTCCTTAAACACAATTCTGTTGTACATGATTACCATCACATGTCTCCCCTTAAACACAACTTTGTTGTACATGCTTACCATCACATGTCCCCCCTTAAACACAACTCTGTTGTACTTGCTTACCATCACTTGTCTCTCCTTAAACACAACTCTGTTGTACTTGCTTACCATCACTTGTCTCTCCTTAAAGACACCTCTGCTGTACATGCTTAAACACAACTTTGCTGCACTTGCTTACCATCACTTGTCTCCCCTTAAACACAACTCTGTTGCACATACTTGCCATCACTTGTCTCTCCTTAAACACAACTCTGCTGCACTTGCTTACCTTCCCTTTAAATCTGTATGTCGTCTCCCCAGTGCATCTTGACTGTTCAGCCTCTGAAATGCCATAGGGACTTTGAACCAGGCTATACTAAAAAAAAACAAAAAAACTATCTTTAAGACACTTAGTACCATTGCTGATGTATGTCGGATGGCTCATTATAGAACCAGAGGGATAAAGGCCGCTTGGTCAAGCAGTCGCCACGACATGTGAGACTCAGGATTTTTATTTCACCCCGATAAAAATTCTTTCTGTCTACAGCGGGCTTCGAACACCGTACTACGCCGGCTTTTCAGCCAGTGGAACAGTGACTTTAGCCGCACGGCCACGCGCACCTCTCTATGCCTATACTGATCTGTGCTAGTAGATAATGAGAATATTGATTTCACATTACGGCACTTTGCTGACACCCAATGGTCGACCAATTACCAGACAGAGATGACATGATGTCACGTGTTTCTGGTACCCAATGGTCGACCAATTACCATACAGAGATGACATGAAGTCACGTGTTGCTGGTACCTACAACATTTCACCTGTTCTGATCACTCCGATCAGTTTGTTAACAATTTTAAGTTAAAAAAATACAAAAAACTTAAACGAGTTTTGACTCCCGATTACTTTTACTATTGTTATTATTATTATTATTATTATTATTATTGTTATTATTATTATTGTAAGTTAATTAGTATGGATTGATGAGTTATAGTCATTATACTAAGGACGACTAATTGTTGAAAGTGGACATTTTGTAATGTACTGTCAAGATTTTAGGAATTGAAGTTCTCCCTGCACCATTGACTGACATTGCTTCCTGATAAGTGAAAAGGCGGGCTAGTGTTTGGGACCACTCTTTTGTAGTTGGCAATACATGAGTTATTCACGTCCGAGAATGTCTTCTATCGGACCACTCTTTTGTAGTTGGCAATACATGAGTTATCCACGTCTGAGAATGTCTTCTATCGGACCACACTTTTGTAGTTGGCAATACATGAGTTATCCACGTCTGAGAATGTCTTCTATCAGACCACACTTTTGTAGTTGGCAATACATGAGTTATCCACGTCTGAGAATGTCTTCTATCAGACCACACTTTTGTAGTTGGCAATACATGAGTTATCCACGTCTGAGAATGTCTTCTATCAGACCACACTATTTGTAAACTTGAAAATGAGACGATGTCAAATTCGCACAGCCATGTTGGTAAACCTTCCGTTCATGAAGTTAGTTTCGTTGCAGTCGAGGCATCCCCATTACCGTTGTACCGTCCGCCTTCCACTGATTGTTCCTGTACGGTGTTGATTGATGTGCAACATGGACAAAGAAGTGGCTCATTTTGATTGTAACGTGTGTCCAACAATAATATATTTACTTAAAGCAATGTACACATGGATGAGAGAAAGAAAGAGAGAGAGAGAGAGATATATATATATATATATATATGGAAAGAAAGAGCGTCAGAGCGAAGCAGAAATAAGAGTTATAAATGGAGAGTGATAATGAATGTGAGAGACAGAGAGAAGATATTATCTCATGTTTGCCACGAAATCTCTATCCTGACTATGTTCACCATTTATTCTGCTATTCTAGGCAAGGTAGGCAGGTGTAGCTGTAATGTCTCCCAGCTGTGCTCAGAGCTAGTGTAATTATTCTTCAGGGGCAATAATCGCTTCTGGTTACGTCCCCTTTGTCTGGCGTGAAAGGTAGAGAGAACACACGAGCATCACTCGCATCACAATCCACTCTTTATGCCTCTCCTCATATTTTATCATTTCTTCCTGCACTGTCCCATTCCGTATGGCGCACCCCCCCCCCCCTCTTTTTTTCTACTCATGCACACAAGCAGACACACAGTGAGAGATTTTCTGGTGTGTTTAGTTGCATTCTCATTGTTATTTGTAATGATTTGTCCCCCTTCCCTCCATTGTGTGGCTCACCGTACCTCATTCCTTGTATCTGTGTCTCAGTGAAAACAAAGTTGTGTATCATGACCTTTTCTGTGCAGTAGTCACCAGCCCATAGCTATCTGTCTGTATCCATGTCTTTACCATGTCCCAAGTCTGTACTCCTCCATGTCTGTGTGTGTCCCATGTCTGCGTGTGTCCCATGTCTGTGCGTGTCCCATATCTGTGTGTGTCCTATGTCTGTCTGTGTCTCATGTCTGCGTGTGTCCCATGTCTGTGTGTGTCCCATATCTCTGAGTGTCCCATGTCTGTGAAAGTCCAATGTTTGTGTTTGCCCCATGTGTGTGTCCCATGTCTGTGTGTGTGTCCCATATCTCTGAGTGTCCCATGTCTGTGAAAGTCCAATGTTTGTGTTTGCCCCATGTGTGTGTCCCATGTCTGTGTGTGTGTCCCATATCTCTGAGTGTCCCATGTCTGTGAAAGTCCAATGTTTGTGTTTGCCCCATGTGTGTGTCCCATGTCTGTGAAAGTCCAATGTTTGTGTTTGCCCCGTGTGTGTGTCCCATGTCTGTGAAAGTCCAATGTTTGTGTTTGCCCCATGTATGTGTCCCATGTCTGTGAAAGTCCAATGTTTGTGTTTGCCCCATGTGTGTGTCCCATGTCTGTGAAAGTCCAATGTTTGTGTTTGCCCCATGTGTGTGTCCCATGCCTGTGAAAGTCCAATGTTTGTGTTTGCCCCATGTGTGTGTCCCATGTCTGTGAAAGTCCAATGTTTGTGTTTGCCACATGTGTGTGTCCCATGTCTGTGAAAGTCATATGTTTGTATTTGCCCCATGTGTGTGTCCCATGTATGTTTGTATTACATGTTTATCACTCCTCTTTACCTGCGTGTGTCCCATGTATATGTGTCCCATGCTTATATACGTCCCATATATGTTTCTGTTGCACGTATATGTATGTTACATATATGTATTATATATTATATATATATATATTATATTATATATCCGTGTCTGCTTCATGTCTATATGTCTTCTCTATCTGTGTTCGCCTCATGTCTATATGTTCTTTGTGTCTGTGTGTGTTGCATGACTATACGTCCTCCGTGTCTGTGTATGTTACACGTCTATACATTAACCGTGTCTGTGTGTGCCTTATAATATGTCGGCCATGTCTACGCGTGCCTCGTGTCTATATGTTCTCCTTCTCTATGTACGCTTCATGTCTATATGTTCTCCTTCTCTGTGTACGCTTCATGTCTATATGTTCTCCTTCTCTGTGTACGCTTCATGTCTATATGTTCTCCTTCTCTGTGTACGCTTCATGTCTATATGTTCTCCTTCTCTGTGTACGCTTCATGTCTATATGTTCTCCTTCTCTGTGTACGCTTCATGTCTATATGTTCTCCTTCTCTGTGTACGCTTCATGTCTATATGTTCTCCTTCTCTGCGTGAACCTCATGTCTATATGTTCTCCTTCTCTGTGTACGCTTCATGTCTATATGTTCTCCTTCTCTGTGTACGCTTCATGTCTATATGTTCTCCTTCTCTGTGTACGCTTCATGTCTATATGTTCTCCTTCTCTGTGTGCGCTTCATGTCTATATGTTCTCCTTCTCTGTGTACGCTTCATGTCTATATGTTCTCCTTCTCTGTGTACGCTTCATGTCTATATGTTCTCCTTCTCTGTGTACGCTTCATGTCTATATGTTCTCCTTCTCTGTGTACGCTTCATGTCTATATGTTCTCCTTCTCTGCGTGAACCTCATGTCTATATGTTCTCCTTCTCTGTGTACGCTTCATGTCTATATGTTCTCCTTCTCTGTGTGAACCTCATGTCTATATGTTCTCCTTCTCTGTGTACGCTTCATGTCTATATGTTCTCCTTCTCTGTGTACGCTTCATGTCTATATGTTCTCCGTTTCTGTGTGTGCCTCATGGTCTATATGTCCTACGTTTCTGTGTGTGCCTCATGGTCTATATGTCCTACGTGTCTGTGTGAGTCTCATGCCTATATGTCCTACGTTTCTGTGTGTGCCTCATGGTCTATATGTCCTACGTGTCTGTGTGAGTCTCATGCCTATATGTCCTACGTGTCTGTGTGAGCCTCATGTTTATATGTCCTACGTGTCTGTGTGAGCCTCATGTCTATATGTCCTACATGTCTGTCTGAGCCTCATGTCTATATGTGCAACATGTATGTGTGAGCCTCATGTCTATATGTCCTACGTGTCTATGTGAGCCTCATGTCTATATGTCCTACGTGTCTGTGTGAGCCTCATGTCTATATGTCCTACATGTATGTGTGAGCCTCATGTCTATATGTTCTACGTGTCTATGTGAGCCTCATGTCTATATGTCCTACGTGTCTGTGTGAGCCTCATGTCTATATGTCCTACGTGTCTGTGTGAGCCTCATGTCTCTATGTCCTACATGTCTGTGTGAGCCTCATGTCTATATGTCCTACGTGTCTGTGTGAGCCTCATGTCTCTATGTCCTA
The DNA here is from genome assembly GCA_032433765.1 of Megaustenia siamemsis. NCBI lineage: Eukaryota > Metazoa > Mollusca > Gastropoda > Stylommatophora > Ariophantidae > Megaustenia > Megaustenia siamemsis. The sequence continues at coordinate 41,581,067 of JAVIAB010000159.1, read as the reverse complement.
CGTGTCTGTGTGAGCCTCATGTCTATATGTGCTGCATGTATGTGTGAGCCTCATGTCTATTTGTCATACATGTCTGTGTGAGCCTCATGTCTATATGTCCTACGTGTCTGTGTGAGCCTCATGTCTCTATGCCCTACGTGTCTGTGTGCGCCTCATGTCTCTATGTCCTACGTGTCTGTGTGAGCCTCATGTCTCTATGTCCTACATGTCTGTGTGAGCCTCATGTCTATATGTCCTACATGTCTGTGTGAGCCTCATGTCTATATGTCCTACGTGTCTGTGTGAGCCTCATGTCTCTATGTCCTACATGTATGTGTGAGCCTCATGTCTCTATGTCCTACGTGTCTATGTGAGCCTCATGTCTATATGTCCTACATGTCTGTGTGAGCCTCATGTCTATATGTCCTACGTGTCTGTGTGAGCCTCATGTCTCTATGTCCTACATGTCTGTGTGAGCCTCATGTCTATATGTCCTACGTGTCTGTGTGAGCCTCATGTCTATATGTCCTACGTGTCTTTGTGAGCCTCATGTCTCTATGTCCTACGTGTCTGTGTGAGCCTCATGTCTCTATGTCCTACGTGTCTGTGTGAGCCTCATGTCTATATGTCCTACATGTCTGTGGGAGCCTCATGTCTATATGTCCTACGTGTCTGTGTGAGCCTCATGTCTCTATGTCCTACATGTATGTGTGAGCCTCATGTCTCTATGTCCTACGTGTCTGTGTGAGCCTCATGTCTATATGTCCTACATGTCTGTGTGAGCCTCATGTCTATATGTCCTACGTGTCTGTGTGAGCCTCATGTCTCTATGTCCTACATGTCTGTGTGAGCCTCATGTCTATATGTCCTACGTGTCTGTGTGAGCCTCATGTCTATATGTCCTACGTGTCTTTGTGAGCCTCATGTCTCTATGTCCTACGTGTCTGTGTGAGCCTCATGTCTCTATGTCCTACATGTCTGTGTGAGCCTCATGTCTATATGTCCTACGTGTATGTGTGAGCCTCATGTCTATATATTCTATTTTTGCCCTGTTTCTTGTGGTTTATGTACCAGTTAAGCTTATTTAATTTAAACTCATCTCTCTCTCTCTCTCTCTCTCTCTCTCTCTCTCTCTCACCTTTCTATATCTCCACCTCTATTTATGGCTGCTTTTCTTCGCTGCTACGTTCTCGGCGCGGCTATTTTTCTCTGCTACAATCTTTACTGCGGCTGTTTTCTCTGCTACAATCTTTACTGTGGCTATTTTTCTATGCTACAATCTTTTCTGTGGCTCTTTTCTCTGCTACAATCTTTACTGTGGCTATTTTTCTCTGCTACAATCTTTTCTATGGCTGTTTTCTCTGCTACAATCTTTTCTGCGGCTGTTTTCTCTGCTACAATCTTTTCTGCGGCTGTTTTTCTCTGCTACAATCTTTTCTGCGGCTGTTTTCTCTGCTACAATCTTTTCTGTGGCTGTTTTCTCTGCTACAATCTTTTCTGTGGCTGTTTTCTCTGCTACAATCTTTTCTGTGGCTATTTTTCTCTGCTACAATCTTTTCTGTGGCTATTTTCTCTGCTACAATCTTTCTGTGGCTATTTTTCTCTGCTACAATCTTTTCTGTGGCTATTTTTCTCTGCTACAATCTTATCGGACAATCTTGTCTTCCACAGAGGAATGCTGTGCTGTTTTCTTGCAATCAGTCTGTGGATACCAGACACAATCTCACGGCCAGCTCGTCGTCGACAAATCTTCTGTGGGTCCAGAGAATTTCAGGTAGGGACACCTGCTTGTTTCTGTGGTGATCATTGCAGCTACACATCTTTGTGTTGTTGGTGATCATTGCAGCTAGACATCTGCTTGTGTTGTCTGTGATCATTGTGGCTATTTTTCTCTGCTTGTGTTGTTGGTGATCATTGCAGCTAGACACCTGCTTGTGTTGTTGGTGATCATTGCAGCTAGACACCTGCTTGTGTTCTTGGTGATCATTGCAGCTACAATCTGCTTGTGTTGTTTGTCTTCATGAATGCGTGAACCCCTTGTGCAGTCAACAGAGATACCAGCAGGCCATCACGGCAGCTCGTCGTACGACAAGTTGTTGGTGATCATTGCAGCTAGACACCTGCTTGTGTTGTTGGTGATCATTGCAGCTAGACACCTGCTTGTGTTGTTGGTGATCATTGCAGCTAGACACCTGCTTGTGTTGTTGGTGATCATTGCAGCTAGACACCTGCTTGTGTTGTTGGTGATCATTGCAGCTAGACACCTGCTTGTGTTGTTGGTGATCATTGCAGCTAGACACCTGCTTGTGTTGTTGGTGATCATTGCAGCTAGACACCTGCTTGTGTTGTTGGTGATCATTGCAGCTAGACACCTGCTTGTGTTGTTGGTGATCATTGCAGCTAGACACCTGCTTGTGTTGTTGGTGATCATTGCAGCTAGACACCTGCTTGTGTTGTTGGTGATCATTGCAGCTAGACACCTGCTTGTGTTGTTGGTGATCATTGCAGCTAGACACCTGCTTGTGTTGTTGGTGATCATTGCAGCTAGACACCTGCTTGTGTTGTTGGTGATCATTGCAGCTAGACACCTGCTTGTGTTGTTGGTGATCATTGCAGCTAGACACCTGCTTGTGTTGTTGGTGATCATTGCAGCTAGACACCTGCTTGTGTTGTTGGTGATCATTGCAGCTAGACACCTGCTTGTGTTGTTGGTGATCATTGCAGCTAGACACCTGCTTGTGTTGTTGGTGATCATTGCAGCTAGACACCTGCTTGTGTTGTTGGTGATCATTGCAGCTAGACACCTGCTTGTGTTGTTGGTGATCATTGCAGCTAGACACCTGCTTGTGTTGTTGGTGATCATTGCAGCTAGACACCTGCTTGTGTTGTTGGTGATCATTGCAGCTAGACACCTGCTTGTGTTGTTGGTGATCATTGCAGCTAGACACCTGCTTGTGTTGTTGGTGATCATTGCAGCTAGACACCTGCTTGTGTTGTTGGTGATCATTGCAGCTAGACACCTGCTTGTGTTGTTGGTGATCATTGCAGCTAGACACCTGCTTGTGTTGTTGGTGATCATTGCAGCTAGACACCTGCTTGTGTTGTTGGTGATCATTGCAGCTAGACACCTGCTTGTGTTGTTGGTGATCATTGCAGCTAGACACCTGCTTGTGTTGTTGGTGATCATTGCAGCTAGACACCTGCTTGTGTTGTTGGTGATCATTGCAGCTAGACACCTGCTTGTGTTGTTGGTGATCATTGCAGCTAGACACCTGCTTGTGTTGTTGGTGATCATTGCAGCTAGACACCTGCTTGTGTTGTTGGTGATCATTGCAGCTAGACACCTGCTTGTGTTGTTGGTGATCATTGCAGCTAGACACCTGCTTGTGTTGTTGGTGATCATTGCAGCTAGACACCTGCTTGTGTTGTTGGTGATCATTGCAGCTAGACACCTGCTTGTGTTGTTGGTGATCATTGCAGCTAGACACCTGCTTGTGTTGTTGGTGATCATTGCAGCTAGACACCTGCTTGTGTTGTTGGTGATCATTGCAGCTAGACACCTGCTTGTGTTGTTGGTGATCATTGCAGCTAGACACCTGCTTGTGTTGTTGGTGATCATTGCAGCTAGACACCTGCTTGTGTTGTTGGTGATCATTGCAGCTAGACACCTGCTTGTGTTGTTGGTGATCATTGCAGCTAGACACCTGCTTGTGTTGTTGGTGATCATTGCAGCTAGACACCTGCTTGTGTTGTTAGTGATCATTGCAGCTAGACACCTGCTTGTGTTGTTGGTGATCATTGCAGCTAGACACCTGCTTGTGTTGTTGGTGATCATTGCAGCTAGACACCTGCTTGTGTTGTTAGTGATCATTGCAGCTAGACACCTGCTTGTGTTGTTGGTGATCATTGCAGCTAGACACCTGCTTGTGTTGTTGGTGATCATTGCAGCTAGACACCTGCTTGTGTTGTTGGGGATCATTGCAGCTAGACACCTGCTTGTGTTGTTGGTGATCATTGCAGCTAGACACCTGCTTGTGTTGTTGGTGATACTGGTTTGTAGAGTTATGGTTTGTGGTGATTTTGATGCTGTTTTGTAGAGTTTTGGTTTGTGGTGATGGTGATGCTGATTTGTAGAGTTATGGAATATGGTGATAGTGATGCTGGTTTGTAGAGTTATGGAATGTGGTGATAGTGATGCTGGTTTGTAGAGTTATGGAATGTGGTGATAGTGATGCTAGTTTGTAGAGTTATGGTATGTGGTGATGATGATAGTGATTTGTAGAGTTATGGAATGTGGTGATGGTGATAGTGGTTTGTAGAGTTATGGTTTGTGGTGATGGTGATGCTGGTTTGTAGAGTTATCGTTTGTGTTGATGGTGATAGTGGTTTGTAGAGTTATGGTTTGTGGTGATGGTGATGCTGGTTTGTAGAGTTATCGTTTGTGGTGATGGTGATGCTGGTTTGTAGAGTTATGGTTTGTGGTGATGGTAATGCTTTTTTGTAGAGTTATCGTTTGTGTTGATGGTGATAGTGGTTTGTAGAGTTATGGTTTGTGGTGATGTTGATGCTTGTTTGTAGAGTTATCGTTTGTGTTGATGGTGATAGTGGTTTGTAGAGTTATCGTATGTGGTTGTGGTGGTAATGATGATTTGTAAATTTTCTTATTTAGTTATTTGCGGGTCATCATCATTGCACTCCGAACATGTCCATAGGTGCTCAGATCCCTCCTCAGCAAGTCTCGCACTGTCCAGCGACTGACGACTCCAGTTCTATGTTGGTTGATAAGTCTTCTTACACGCCCACTAAGTTTCTCATTTCTGGCTGTGCCCATCTTAACTCCCATCTATTTCATCCCAATAAATGACGTGGACTTATGGCTGTCGAAGTCTTGTGCTCTTCCCACATCTCGGAGGGCATTGATGAAGAGTTATCTCATATAATGATGATGATGGTGTGTATGTGGTTGTGATGATGGTTTGTAGAGTTATGGTCCGTGGTGGTAATGATGGTTTGTAGAGTTATGGTCCGTGGTGGTGATGATGGTTTGTAGAGTTATGGTCCGTGGTGGTGATGATGGTTTGTAGAGTTTTGGTCCGTGGTGGTGATGATGGTTTGTAGAGTTATGGTCCGTGGTGGTGATGATAGTTTTAGAATTATTATTAAAAGAAAACTGTGGCATAAGGGGACCCTGAAATTGACAAAGTGGAACAAAATTAACGTCGTTGTTAAACTATGTTTTATGGGGGACACAAACAGCAGCGTACTAATTCAAACAAAATCTTTGGTGTGGCACCTAACACAGTCTCATCAGTTCAAATTATTTGATTGACGTGCATTGAGTTATGGACGCCTGCCCATTTAATCATATTAAATATAATCATAAGTTGCACTTGACATTACTCAAGTTCTCTAACAATTCGGAAGCTTTCATTATGTCTCTCAATAGTTTTCAAGTTATAAGCTCTTGTAATAATCTGCCTGCTAAATTCTGTATCAAAATGTCAGTGATAACTTGTAACTCTGCCATGTTTTACCTATGCTAGCAGGAGTTGCTCTAAGCCTTTATATCGGCACTGCTGAGAGCTCAATGGTTTGCCAAATAACTCTCCAGCTCTTGTGCTTCCACTCGCCACAGAACTGGCAACAGAGTACAATTTCCATCCAGTATTAGCATTGATCTCACGGAATATTAATCTCATTGTATTTTAGCATTGGTCACATGGAAGAGTCATGTCATTGCGTTTTACCACTGGTCACGTGGAAGAGTCATGTCATTGTGTTTTACCATTAGTCATATGGAAGAGTCATGTAAATTGTGTTCTACCATTGGTCACGTAGGGTGTCCGGTTAGCGCAATCGATAGGCGGTTGGCTTACCACGGCAACAGCCGGGGTTCGTAATCCTGGCGAGGACACCTGGGTTTTACTAATTCCCTAAAAATTAGTAGGAGCCGCGATAGCTCAGTGGTTAGTGAACTGGACTACTACGGACAAGGGGTAGGGTTCGATCCCAACCGACGGCTCCGGGTTCACCCAGCCTTAAATGGGTACCGGATTTTTTCTGGGAAAGTAAAAGCAGCACGGGCGTAATACCGACCACATTACCCCAAAAATCATGTGCTGAAGGTCTGTAAAATATAGGGTCACTAACACATAATTTTCCCTATACGCCACTTGGCGTGACGGGGGGTACTTTACTTACTTTACTTATTGGTCACGTGGAAGAGTCATTGTGTTTTGCCATTGGTCTCATGGAAGAGTCATGTCATTGTGTTTTACCATTGGTCTCATGGAAGAGTCATCTCATAGTGTTTTACCATTGGTCTCACAGAAGAGTCATGTCATTGTGTTTTACCATTGGTCTCATGGGAGAGTCATCTCATAGTGTTTTACCATTGGTCTCACAGAAGAGTCATGTCATTGTGTTTTACCATTGGTCTCATGGGAGAGTCATCTCATTGTGTTTTATTATTGGTCGCATGGAAGAGTCATCTCATTGTGTTTTATCATTGGTCGCATGGAAGAGTCATCTCATTGTGTTTTATTATTGGTCACATGAAACGTTATACGAGTATATGCTTAAAGCTTATGGTTGTCAGAAAGAGTATTACAAGTGTTCTCATAGACCATTACCATCTTTTCAAAAATCTCAAACATCGGCAGTATTTTGTTTGTAACAAGTCCTCACAACCGCAGAAAACAAACATCAAGAACCGTACCAACTGCTTCCGTCTCTGGCAGTTATTTTATCGGGTCTTTGCTTATTCCTATTATTAATGAAAGCGTGCCGGTTACCCTACCTATTTGCTATTATTGATGTAATGCCATGAGTTGATTCGGACAGAAGCCATTCGATTCGTTCAATGGGTCGTAATACCTATCTTGACATCCCTATTTTATTTGACAAGCTGGAGTTCGTCTAGCCACTGGTTATACAGAGGTACTGAAATACTAGGTCTTCTGTATCAGTAAGAGCCACCACTACAGGAACACACGATATCCTAGCTTCTTTTAGCCAGTCGGTTAGACGCAGCCTGTTACCAGAGGAGATCGACACCTACCTACCTATTTACCTACTTCATCATCATCATCGTGTGCCTTCTCCGCAACGAAGGTTGGCTACCATGGATCGCCATTCTACTCTGTTTCTTGCTTTGATGGTGCAGGCTGACATAGATTGACTTGTCAATCTTTTGATGTTACTCGTCCATGTTAGTCTTGGTCTGCCTCTGCCTCTTTTACCTTGTATTTTTCCTTCCAATATTACTTTTAGAAGGCTGTTGTGTCTTTTAACATGCCCCAAAAATTTCATTTGTCTTGTCTTAATTGTATTTAGTAGTTCTCTTTTTATTTTCAGTTTTTTTAAAACTTCATCGTTTGTTTTCTTTTGTTTCCATCCAATTTTACCTATTCTTCTATAAATCCACATTTCAAAGGCTTCAATGTTCTGTTCTGTTTTCTTGTCTAATGTCCATGTTTCTGCACCATACAGGAATATTGAGAAGATGTAACATTTTGCCATTCTTAGTTTCAGCCCTGCTGATATTTGTTTTGTTGTTAGTATATTTTTCATGGCATTAAAATTACTTTTTGCCATACCTATTCTTTTATTTATTTCAGTTTTACATTTTCCATCATTGGTTATAGTATGTCCCAGGTAGTTGTAGCTCTGGACTGTCTCCAGATGTATTCCCTCAACTGTGATATTTAATTGTAGGTCTTGAGAATTTTCTTTGTTTATGATCATAGTTTTTGTCGTTTTGATATTCATTTCTAGTCCACATTTTATGCTTGTTATGTTTATCACATTAAGCAATTGTTGTAGGTCTTTAGGATTTTCTGCTAGTAGAACAGTATCATCAGCATATCTTAGGTTATTGATTATCTTTCCATTAATGTTTAGGCCTGGCATCTCTGAGATGTTTTTAAAGATTTGCTCAGTGTATAGATTGAACAAGCTTGGTGATAGGATGCATCCTTGTCTTACTCCTCTTTTTATGTCCATGGGTGTAGAGTTCTCCTTGTTATATCTTATTATTGCTGTTTGCTCCCAGTACAAATTATATATTAGTCGTATGTCTGTGTCGTCTAGATTTATATCCTTTAGGCAGTCTATGAGTTGGTTATGGTGTATTCTATCGAAAGCTTTGGTGTAGTCTATAAAGCAGGCATATATTGGTTTGTTTACTTCTGTGTACTTTTCAGTCAATGTTCTCATGCTGAATATGGCTTCTTTTATCCCACTGTTTTTCCTGAATCCAAATTGCTGCTCATCTAATTCAGTATTGATTTTATTCTGAATCCTTCCCTGTATAACTTTTAGTAAAATTTTTGTTACCTGGCTCATTAGGCTTAATCGCTAAGAGTGAAAATGAGTTACAAGAAATATTGGACATTATAGTGTAAGAAAGCAAAAATAAAGGACTCAGCCTTAATAACAAAAAGACAGAGGTAATGGTAACAACAAAGACAAAGACATCACCTCAGTGCAAAATAAAGACAAGTGGAACAATATTAAAACAGGTAAATGAATTTAAATATTTGGGAACTTTGTTAACCTCAGTCGGAAGATGTACAAAAGAGGTGAGATGCAGAATGGCTCAGGGAAAAGCAGCTTTCCAAAAAATGAGGAAAATACTATGCAATCCATTTTGACAATAGAAATGAGAAAAAGAGTTCTTAAATGTTACGTAGAGCCAGTCTTAACATATGGATGCGAGTCATGGACAATAGGACAGACAAGAAAATCACTGGAGTCTGTAGAAATGTGGTTTTACAGAAGAATGTTGAGAATACCATGGACAGCTAAGAAGAGTAATGAAGAGGTTCTGAGAGAGGTCAAAGCAAAAAGAGAGCTAATTTCCAATATTAGGAAGAAACAATCATCATTTTTTGGCCATGTAATGAGAAGAGAACAACTTGAATATATTGTAACAACTGGAAACATTGAGGGACGAAGAGATAGAGGGAAGCAAAGAGAAAAAAATAACAGACAACTTAAGAGAATGGCTTGGCAGAAGGTCAACAACAGAAATGATAAATAGCTGCCGAGATCGAAAGTTGTGGAGAGACATGATCACCTACGCCACTAGGCCCGGTACGTGATGATGATGATCTAAGTATTTGGAATATCGAAACACGATACGCATGAAACACACAGCTGACGGTGTGCTCAGAGCACTAAACTCACTAGCTGACGGTGTGCTCAGAGCACTAAACTCACTAGCTGACGGTGTGCTCAGAGCACTAAACTCACTAACTGACGGTGTGCTCAGAGCACTAAACTCACTAGCTGACGGTGTGCTCAGAGCACTAAACTCACTAGCTGACGGTGTGCTCAGAGCACTAAACTCACTAGCTGACGGTGTGCACAGAGCACTAAACTCACTAGCTGACGGTGTGCACAGAGCACTAAACTCACTAGCTCCTGCAGCAAGCCGGACTTGAAATATGGGGAAACACACAGCTCACGGTGCGCTCAGAGCACTAAACTCACTAGCTCCTGCAGCAAGCCGGACTTGAAATATGGGGAAACACACAGCTCACGGTGTGCTCAGAGCACTAAACTCACTAGCTCCTGCAGCAAGCCGGACTTGAAATATGGGGAAACACACAGCTGACGGTGTGCACAGAGCACTAAACTCACTAGCTCCTGCAGCAAGCCGGACTTGAAATATGGGGAAACACACAGCTCACGGTGTGCTCAGAGCACTAAACTCACTAGCTCCTGCAGCAAGCCGGACTTGAAATATGGGGAAACACACAGCTCACGGTGTGCTCAGAGCACTAAACTCACTAGCTCCTGCAGCAAGCCGGACTTGAAATATGGGGAAACACACAGCTGACGGTGTGCACAGAGCACTAAACTCACTAGCTGACGGTGTGCTCAGAGCACTAAACTCACTAGCTGATGGTGTGCTCAGAACACTAAACTCACTAGCTGACGGTGTGCTCAGAGCACTAAACTCAATAGCTGACGGTGGGCTCAGAGCACTAAACTCACTAGCTGACGGTGTGCTCAGAGCACTAAACTCACTATTGACGGTGTGCTCAGAGCACTAAACTCACTAGCTCCTGCAGCAAGCCGGACTTGGAATATGGGGAAACTGCAATAAGGAAATTTTTTTCAGACTGATCCTCAATGTTTCCTGCTGCCTATCTGCCATATTGACCGGAAGTCCGATCTGTCTGTCTAACTAATAATAATAAGCAAATAATGTTGATAAAGTTATGAAACTGTGATCTTAATGTAATATCACGTAATATCAGTCAGAGATATGAGCAGAACACTTAATATCAGTCAGATATGAGCAGAACAATTAATATCAGTCAGATATGAGTAGAACACTTAATATCAGTCAGATATGAGCAGAACACTTAATATCAGTCAGAGATATGAGCAGAACACTTAATATCAGTCAGAGATATGAGCAGAACACTTAATATCAGTCAGATATGAGCAGAACACTTAATATCAGTCAGATATGAGCAGAACACTTAATATCAGTCAGATATGAGCAGAACAATTAATATCAGTCAGATATGAGTAGAACACTTAATATCAGTCAGATATGAGCAGAACACTTAATATCAGTCAGATATGAGCAGAACACTTAATATCAGTCAGATATGAGCAGAACACTTAATATCAGTCAGAGATATGAGCAGAACACTTAATATCAGTCAGATATGAGCAGAACACTTAATATCAGTCAGATATGAGCAAAATATGAGCAGAACACTTAATATCAGTCAGATATGACAATGACAGCTAGTAACAATAAACCAGCTCTACTAACACAATGACAGCTAGCAACAATAAACCAGCTCTACTAACACAATGACAGCTAGCAACAATTAACCCGCTCTACTAGCACAATGACAGCTAGCAACAATTAACCCGCTCTACTAGCACAATGACAGCTAGCAACAATTAACCCGCTGTACTAGCACAATGACAGCTAGCAACAATTAACCCGCTCTACTAGCACAATGACAGCTAGAAACAATCAATCCGCTCTACTAATAATGGGTTAATTGTTGCTATATAGCTGTCATTGTGTTTATTGTTACTAGCTGTCATCAGTCACTTAATCCACGTCAGCTGGTTTATTGTTACTAGCTGTCGGTGCTAGTAGAGCGGGTTGATTGTTGCTAGCTGTCATTGTGCTAGTAGGGCTGGTTTAATCATGTCACTTAATATCAGTCAGATATGAGCAGAACACTTAATATCAGTCAGATATGAGCAGAACACTTAATATCAGTCAGATATGAGCAGAACACGTAATATCAGTCAGATATGAGCAGAACACTTAATATCAGTCAGAGATATCAGTCTTAAAATCACATTATGTCAGGAAGTTATTAATTTATGCTGTAGTTTTCTGACATTACAGAATCCAAACTGGACTAAGGAAGAGCGGGTTGATTGTTACTAGCTGTCATTGTGCTAGTAGAGCGGGTTGATTGTTACTAGCTGTCATTGTGCTAGTAGATCTGGTTTATTATTGCTAGCTGTCAGTGTGCTAGTAGAGCTGGTTTATTGTTACTAGCTGTCATTGTGCAAGTAGAGCGGGTTGATTGTTACTAGCTGTCATTGTGCTAGTAGAGCGGGTTGATTGTTACTAGCTGTCATTGTGCTAGTAGATCTGGTTTATTGTTACTAGCTGTCATTGTGCTAGTAGAGCGGGTTGATTGTTACTAGCTGTCATTGTGCTAGTAGATCTGGTTTATTATTGCTAGCTGTCAGTGTGCTAGTAGAGCTGGTTTATTGTTACTAGCTGTCAGTGTGCTAGTAGAGCTGGTTTATTGTTACTAGCTGTCAGTGTGCTAGTAGAGCGGGTTGATTGTTGCTAGCTGTCATTGTGCTAGTAGAGCGGGTTGATTGTTGCTAGCTGTCATTGTGCTAGTAGAGCTGGTTTATTGTTACTAGCTGTCATTGTGCTAGTAGAGCTGGTTTATTGTTACTAGCTGTCAGTGTGCTAGTAGAGCGGGTTGATTGTTGCTAGCTGTCATTGTGCTAGTAGAGCGGGTTGATTGTTACTAGCTGTCATTGTGCTAGTAGAGCGGGTTGATTGTTGCTAGCTGTCATTGTGCTAGTAGAGCGGGTTGATTGTCGCTAGCTGTCATTGTGCTAGTAGAGCTGGTTTACTGTTACTAGCTGTCATTGTGCTAGTAAATCTGGTTTATTGTTGCTAGTTGTCATTGTGCTAGTAAATCTGGTTTATTGTTGCTCGCTGTCATTGTGCCAGTAGAGCGGGTTGAGTGTTGCTAGCTGTCATTGTGTTAGTAGAGCTGGTTGATTGTTACTAGCTGTTATTGTGCCATTAGAGCGGGTTGATTGTTGCTAGCTGTCATTGTGCTAGTAGAGCTGGTTTATTGTTACTAGCTGTCATTGTGCTAGTAGAGCTGGTTTATTGTTGCTAGCTGTCATTGTGTTAGTAGAGCTGGTTTATTGTTACTAGCTGTCATTGTGCTAGTAAATCTGGTTTATTGTTGCTCGCTGTCATTGTGCCAGTAGAGCGGGTTGAGTGTTGCTAGCTGTCATTGTGCTAGTAGAGCGGGTTGATTGTTGCTAGCTGTCATTGTGCTAGTAGAGCGGGTTGATTGTTTCTAGCTGTTATTGTGCTAGTAGAGCTGGTTTATTGTTACTAGCTGTCATTGTGCTAGTAGAGCGGGTTGATTGTTGCTAGCTGTCATTGTGCTAGTAGAGCGGGTTGATTGTTACTAGCTGTCATTGTGCTAGTAGAGCGGGTTGATTGTTGCTAGCTGTCATTGTGCTAGTAGGGCTGGTTTATTGTTACTAGCTGTTATTGTGCTAGTAGAGCCGGTTGATTGTTGCTAGCTGTTATTGTGCTAGTAGAGCGGGTTGATTGTTGCTAGCTGTCATTGTGCCAGTAGAGCGGATTGATTGTTTCTAGCTGTCATTGTGCTAGTAGAGCGGGTTAATTGTTGCTAGCTGTCATTGTGCTAGTACAGCGGGTTAATTGTTGCTAGCTGTCATTGTGCTAGTAGAGCGGGTTAATTGTTGCTAGCTGTCATTGTGCTAGTAGAGCGGGTTAATTGTTGCTATATAGCTGTCATTGTGCTAGTACAGCGGATTGGTTTATGTGAGCCACAGTTCAAATTTACCAGTCACTTGAACAAACAGCATGTTGACTTCCAAGAGAATCGCCATGAATGTAGCGCAACTTGACTTGGCTTACTTAGCAGTCCCCTAAATGTAGTGCGGATAAACTCAACTATCTCTCCGTACCCCGATAACGCTAGTGTAATAACAGGAAATCACGAATGCGAATAAAACATCTGGCGTGCCAACAGCGAGCTTCTCATCATAGGAACATAAATGTGTAAATAGGAATATCAGCTCTTGTAGAAATATACATGGCAATATTGGTTCATCATCCCAGGATTATTGCTTTAACATACACCTTCCAGCCCGATCGTTCTAGTACACGTCTTACAGCAGTGTTGCTTTAGGGCAGCTTGGAATATCCCCTTAGCACAGGTTTTTACAATAACTTAACTTTAGCACAAGTTTTTACAATAACTTAACTTTAGCACAAGTTTTTACAATAACTTAACTTTAGCACAAGTTTTTACAATAACTTAACTTTAGCACAAGTTTTTACAATAACTTAACTTTAGCACAAGTTTTTACAATAACTTAACTTTAGCACAAGTTTTTACAATAACTTAACTTTAGCACAAGTTTTTACAATAACATAAGTTTAGCACAAATTTTACAGTAACATAAATTTAGCACAAGTTTTAAAATAACATACCTTTAGCACAAGTTTTACAGTAACTTAACTTTAGCACACGTTTTAAAATAACATAACTTTAGCACAAGTTTTACAGTAACATAACTTCAGCATAAGTTTTACAGTAACATAACTTTAGCACAAGTTTTACAGTATTATAACTTTAGCACAAGTTTTACAGTAATACAACTTTAGCACAAGTTTTATAGTAACACAACTTTTGCACAAGTTTTACAGTAACATAACTTTAGCACAAGTTTTACAGTAACATAACTTTAGCACAAGTTTTACAGTAACATAACTTTAGCACAATTTTTATAGCAACACAACTTTAGCACAAGTTTTATAGTAACATAACTTTAGCACAATTTTTATAGCAACACAACTTTAGCACAAGTTTTACAGTAACATAACTTTAGCACAATTTTTATAGCAACACAACTTTAGCACAAGTTTTATAGTAACATAACTTTAGCACAATTTTTATAGCAACACAACTTTAGCACAAGTTTTATAGTAACATAACTTTAGCACAATTTTTATAGCAACACAACTTTAGCACAAGTTTTACAGTAACATAACTTTAGCACAATTTTTATAGCAACACAACTTTAGCACAAGGAACGTCATGTCCAGACTGTGTGAACGTCATGTCGAGACTGTGTGAGCGTCATGTCCAGACTGTGTGGACGTCATGTCCAGACTGTGTGGACGTCATGTCCAGACTGTGTGGACGTCATGTCCAGACTGTGTGAGCGTCATGTCCAGACTGTGTGAATGTCATGTCCAGACTGTGTGAGCGTCATGTCCAGACTGTGTGAATGTCATGTCCAGACTGTGTGAATGTCATGTCCAGACTGTGTGAATGTCATGTCCAGACTGTGTGGACGTCATGTCCAGACTGTGTGAGCGTCATGTCCAGACTGTGTGAATGTCATGTCCAGACTGTGTGAGCGTCATGTCCAGACTGTGTGAATGTCATGTCCAGACTGTGTGGACGTCATGTCCAGACTGTGTGAGCGGCATGTCCAGACTGTGTGAATGTCATGTCCAGACTGTGTGGACGTCATGTCCAGACTGTGTGAATGTCATGTCCAGACTGTGTGAGCGTCATGTCCAGACTGTGTGAATGTCATGTCCAGACTGTGTGGACGTCATGTCCAGACTGCGTGAGCGTCATGTCCAGACTGTGTGAATGTCATGTCCAGACTGTGTGAATGTCATGTCCAGACTGTGTGAGCGTCATGTCCAGACTGTGTGAGCGTCATGTCCAGACTGTGTGAATGTCATGTCCAGACTGTGTGGACGTCATGTCCAGACTGTGTGAGCGCCATGTCCAGACTGTGTGAATGTCATGTCCAGACTGTGTGGACGTCATGTCCAGACTGTGTGAATGTCATGTCCAGACTGTGTGAGCGTCATGTCCAGACTGTGTGAATGTCATGTCCAGACTGTGTGGACGTCATGTCCAGACTGCGTGAGCGTCATGTCCAGACTGTGTGAATGTCATGTCCAGACTGTGTGAATGTCATGTCCAGACTGTGTGGACGTCATGTCCAGACTGCGTGAGCGTCATGTCCAGACTGTGTGGACGTCATGTCCAGACTGTGTGAGCGTCATGTCCAGACTGTGTGAATGTCATGTCCAGACTGTGTGGACGTCATGTCCAGACTGTGTGAGCGTCATGTCCAGACTGTGTGAGCGTCATGTCCAGACTGTGTGAATGTCATGTCCAGACTGTGTGAACGTCATGTCCAGACTGCGTGAGCGTCATGTCCAGACTGTGTGAATGTCATGTCCAGACTGTGTGAATGTCATGTCGAGACTGTGTGAGCGTCATGTCCAGACTGTGTGAATGTCATGTCCAGACTGTGTGGACGTCATGTCCAGACTGTGTGAGCGTCATGTCCAGACTGTGTGAGCGTCATGTCCAGACTGTGTGAATGTCATGTCCAGACTGTGTGGACGTCATGTCCAGACTGCGTGAGCGTCATGTCCAGACTGTGTGAATGTCATGTCCAGACTGTGTGAATGTCATGTCCAGACTGTGTGGACGTCATGTCCAGACTGCGTGAGCGTCATGTCCAGATTGTGTGGACGTCATGTCCAGACTGCGTGTGCGTCATGTCGAGACTGCATGAGCGTCATGTCCAGACTGTGTGAATGTCATGTCTTGACTGTGTGAATGTCATATCCAGACTGTGTGAATGTCATGTCTGGACTGTGTGGACGTCATGACCGGACTGTGTGGACATCATGTCCAGACCGTGTGGACGTCATGTCCAGGCTGTGTGAATGTCATGTCCAGACTGTGTGGACGCCATGTCCGGACTGTGTGAATGTCATGTCCAGACTGCGTGAATGTCATGTCCAGACTGCGTGAATGTCATGTCCAGACTGCGTGGACGTCATGTCCGGACTGTGTGAATGTCATGTCCAGACTGTGTGGACGCCATGTCCGGACTGTGTGAATGTCATGTCCAGACTGTGTGAATGTCATGTCCAGACTGCGTGAATGTCATGTCCAGACTGCGTGAATGTCATGTTCAGACTGCGTGGACGTCATGTCCGGATTGTGTGAATGTCATGTCCAGACTGCGTGGACGTCATGTCCAGACTGCGCGACCGTCAAGTCCATCCTAAAGACGCTAGAAAGAAGCGCTATGTGGGCAGACGCAGAAGAATAACAAATCACACAGAACTTGAGAGTCGTCAGTCTCCACACACTGAGAGACTTACTGGGGAGACGATCTGAGCACTTAAGGACATGTCCGACATGCAATGAAAATGATACGGCGACTAAACCATAAACTTCATTCATGACCCTATAGGCAAACAGTGTGTTAGATGAATATCTAAGCAGGTTATGGTGTTCTCAAACACAAAACTATGTAAGACCGCGCGCTTGACATGGGTCCTATGAGATGAACTCTTGACACTGACTACCGCAGATGAGACAGGTTTTGTTGGCGTGATTTGTGCCACAATATTGCCTGTCTCCGTCTGGTCAAGGCAGTACCTGTCTGCTCTCTTATGTTTTGACTTCGACTGGGGGGGGGGGGGGGGAGAGAAAGAACACATCTCGTTATTGCTAATCCTGAATTGGCGTACAGTCTGAAGAATTGAGAAACAATGGCTGCTTGAAACAATTTTTGTGACGAGAATTACTGATGAAGTAAAATACGCCGAGGTCACTACTCTGAGATGGGCATTTGTAATTGTATTTATTTGTAATTTAATCAAATAATTCATGATTTATTGTTACACTGTTAATTTTTTTGGTTTTGACGTTTTGCACACACCGCCATAGCAATTGATATTTCTTTCTCGCTGCAACATATCGATAATATTAAAAAAAAAAAAACTAAAGTACCCCCGTCACGCCAAGTGGCGTATAGGGAAATATGGTGTTAGTGACCCTATATTTTACAGACCTTCAGCACATGATTTTTGGGGTAATGTGGTCGGTATTACGCCCGTGCTGCTTTACTTTCCCAGAAAAATATCCGGTACCCATTTTAAGGCTGGGTGAACCCGGAAGCCGTTGGTTGGGATCGAACCCTACCTCTTGTCCTTTGTAGTCCAGTTCGCTAACCACTGAGCTATCGCGGCTCCCTATATCAATAATATACTTTAAATATATGCACGGTAACTCAATAAACAGAGCAGCTGGTACTATCGGTTGTACAAGTCTCCGATACTGACTAAAAGTCCAAGGTATCGAGTTATAACTCAATGTTGACATAGTTGAGTTAGCTACTTTTTATTTGAGATATCGAGTAGAAACCGGGAAACAAGATCGATCACTCCAGCCTGACTAATACGTAACCATTTTTTGGGTAATGAATAAGTAATGACTGATTATAGTTACTTGTCGGTAGCGATTGTAAAAAGTCACGTGTTTCCTTCGTGGCAACACTAACTGAAGTAGGGGCGAGATACCATTACACCGGGTAATTGTGTTTTGTTTCTCGAGGCTCTGTCGAGTGATAGTGTGTCGGGTATAAGCCGAGACTGACTACTCACTCAATCATGGTTGTTGAGGGCTGTATAAACAGACGAGTTGTTGCTCTTTATTTGACGGTAGCCACGTTATTGCTTGTCGAGATCAATGTTTTAGTAGACAAGCACACACGTTATTTCACAGCAAACCGGCAGACATCTGTACTCAAGCATGTTAACGATGGACATGATCGCGAGAAATCAAGTCGTTTAAACAGCTCCATAATATTTTGTAGAAACGTAAACCATCTTCTTCTTCTACTGCGCACACCTATAGACAAATGGATATATATATCGATATCAGTGAGTTAGACAAATGAATATATATGTCGATATTATAGTCCGTTCAGAAATTCATAATCACACCTGAATTAGTTTTGCGTGAGACAACCGCTTGTTATTTTGGTTTCAAAATTGGCATGCAATCTTAGAATATTGATGACGCAAAGATTTTGGTATTTTTTATTCCACAAACACAACAGATTTTGCACATCAGCGAATTCCTTTGATCTTTTATGACGATATCACACAAGTTGATTCAAATTTTAGAGTTTACAGTAATCGTGTTAAATGTTCCAGTTTACGGCAATTCTTGTCAGAGGCGTATCTACATAGTGCTTAATTGTGGGTGTTGTTCGTTATGTGTATTTGCAAACATGAATGCAATTGGTTACAATTGCTGATATAGTAAAAAAGTAACCTTTTGCATAGTTATAAATTTGCATTTCAAACTCATTGTAATTTAGATATAAATGTTGGTATTTAAAGTCAATAAATTGTCTACTGAGTCTTCACAAAATTAATAAAGATACGCCTTCCCTTCGGTAATTAATGCCAAGGCCGTGGTGCGTCATGTCGTTCAATAACAATTCAGTTTTGTGCACGGGATTTTCCTGAAGTTAGTGTTTCTGCAATAGCCAAACTATTTTACGTGAACGACCGCACCAAATTAATGTATATATCCTAAAATGGTGTCAAATTCGAACAGGGTGAATTTAATATAGCCTAAAGAAGAAAACTTTTAAACTAGATCAAATTTCTCAGAGCAAAAAATATTTCTATAACGTCATCAATATTCTAAGATTGCATGCAAATTTTGAAACCAAAATAACAAGCGGTTATAACGCAATACTAATTCAGGTGTGATTATGAATTTCTGAACGGACTATAGTGAGTTAGACAAATGAATATATATGTCAATATTAGTGAGTTAGACAAATATATATGTCGACATTAGTGAGTTAGACAAATGAATATATATGTCGATATTAGTGAGTTAGACAAATGAATATATATGTCAATATTAGTGAGTTAGACAAATGAATATATATGTCGATATTAGTGAGTTAGACAAATGAATATATATGTCGATATTAGTGAGTTAGACAAATGAATATATATGTCGATATTAGTGAGTTAGACAAATGAATATATATGTCGATATTAGTGAGTTAGACAAATGAATATATATGTCGATATTATTGAGTTAGACAAATGAATATATATGTCAATATTAGTGAGTTAGAATCAAACGTTTGTCAACTCAAGGCTTCATACAGTTTGTCCCGATATGTTACCGGTGATTGTCCCAGAACACGACAAAGTTCATCTCGACATATTTGTTTTCTCCCAGTCTGACCTTTCGTATAATAGCATGTAATTGTTGCAACATTTCAGCGGGGCCTTCTAATAGCCTTTACAAATTATAGTTCACCGCTTTTCCACTGTTTCGGACTGCCTTGTGTTTTTTTCCGTGTTCAGTTGTAACTCATCCTTGATGAACGATCATTGCTGTCCCGTCCACATTCAACTGTAAATCATCCTTGTTGAACGATCGTTGTTGTCCCGTCCACATTCAACTGTAAATCATCCTTGTTGAACGATCGTTGCTGTCCCGTCCACATTCAACTATAAATCATCCTTGTTGAACGATCGTTGCTGTCCCGTTCACATTCAGCTGTAACTCATCCTTCTGCAATGCCTTTTGTTCCTGACGTTCTACTCCAGCAGGCGATTGTATATACATGTAAAAAAAAAAGCCAAGGCCAGCCTAACGTGGATGTGTTACAACAATATTATTCAATAAATTGTTTCCCTTGTTGGTACCAGGTTAGACCTCATCCACACGTCGTAAAAGTTGACCACGGGGCGCTACTCTGACAGCAACTTTGTATCGAGCTACCTATGGTAACCACATAAACCACCTCTAGAATTGCAATACAAGTGAACAAGGGTAGGCCGAAGACTTGAGAAGTGATTGAGAATATGTGAAGAATTAGCTGTGAGGAGGGGTAAGGCTAAGAAATGGGCAGGAGTATCAGGAGTGTATTGACTGAGGTGTTGATAAATGAAAGGATAACATTCAGGGGTACTCACCGCTGATGTGTTTCAGTGTGTACTGTAGTTACTGCTGCCCTTGTTCTCTCCTGTAACTACTGACCCAATTATCTTACTAACTTATCCAGTCTCCGAACCATTGCTTTAGTTGTATTGCTTGTCTGTTAGCTCAAGATAGTGGCTCAGTCTCTAATAGTGTAATTCCTCAGCCCTTCAACCCTTTTTACTGTCCCAGCCTAATTGTTCAAGCCTCTTGTTGCTTCTCTCAACCAGTTTTACTGTCCCAGCCCCTTGTTGCTTCTCTCAGCCCATTTTACTGTCCCAGCTCCTTGTTGCTTCTCTCAGCCCATTTTATTGTCCCAGCTCCTTGTTGCTTCTCTCACCCATTTTACTGTCCCAGCTCCTTGTTGCTTCTCTCACCCATTTTACTGTCCCAGCTCCTTGTTGCTTCTCTCAACCAATTTTACTGTCCCAGCCCCTTGTTTCTTCTCTCAACCCATTTTACTGTTCCAACCACTTGTTCCTTCTCTCAACCCTTTATTAATTGTTCCAACCACTTGTTCCTTCTCTCAACCCTTTATTATTTGTTCCAATCCTTCGTTCCTTCTCTCAACCCTTTATTAATTGTTCCAACCACTTGTTCCTTCTCTCAACCCTTTATTAATTGTTCCAACCACTTGTTCCTTCTCTCAACCCTTTATTAATTGTTCCAACCACTTGTTCCTTCTCTCAACCCTTTATTAATTGTTCCAACCACTTGTTCCTTCTCTCAACCCTTTATTAATTGTTCCAACCACTTGTTCCTTCTCTCAACCCTTTATTATTTGTTCCAATCCTTCGTTCCTTCTCTCAACCCTTTATTAATTGTTCCAACCACTTGTTCCTTCTCTCAACCCTTTATTAATTGTTCCAACCACTTGTTCCTTCTCTCAACCCTTTATTATTTGTTCCAACCACTTGTTCCTTCTCTCAACCCTTTATTAATTGTTCCAACCCTTCGTTCCTTCTCTCAACCCTTTATTAATTGTTCCAACCACTTGTTTCTTCTCTCAACCCTTTATTAATTGTTCCAACGACTTGTTCCTTCTCTCAACCCTTTATTAATTGTTCCAACCCCTTGTTCCTTCTCTCAACCCTTTATTATTGGTTCAAGCCACTTGTTTCTTCTCTCAACCCTTTATTATTGATTCAAACCTCTTGTTCATTCTCTCAACCCTTTATTATTGATTCAAGCCTCTTGTTTCTTCTCTCAACCCTTTATTATTGATTCAAGCCTCTTGTTGCTTCTCTCAACCCTTTATTATTGATTCAAGCCTCTTGTTGCTTCTCTCAACCCTTTATTATTGGTTCAAACCTCTTGTTGCTTCTCTCAACCCTTTATTATTGGTTCAAACCTCTTGTTGCTTCTCTCAACCCTTTATTATTGGTTCAAACCTCTTGTTGCTTCTCTCAACCCTTTATTATTGGTTCAAGCCTCTTGTTGCTTCTCTCAACCCTTTATTATTGGTTCAAGCCTCTTGTTGCTTCTCTCAACCCTTTATTATTGGTTCAAACCTCTTGTTGCTTCTCTCAACCCTTTATTATTAGTTCAAACCTCTTGTTGCTTCTCTCAACCCTTTATTATTGGTTCAAACCTCTTGTTGCTTCTCTCAACCCTTTATTATTGGTTCAAACCTCTTGTTGCTTCTCTCAACCCTTTATTATTGGTTCAAACCTCTTGTTGCTTCTCTCAACCCTTTATTATTGGTTCAAACCTCTTGTTGCTTCTCTCAATCCCCCATTAGTTGTCCTTGAACCTTATTAGTTGTATCATTTGCTCATTGCATGTCTCAGCTTTTGACAGCCTCTCAGTATTTAGCCCTGTATGGCATATCTCAGCCTCTTAGAGCCTCTCAGTCTTTAGCCCTTTATGGCATGTCTCAGCCTCTTACAGCATCTCAGTCTTTAGCCCTTTATGGCATGTCTCAGCTTCTTAGAGCCTCTCAGTCTTTAGCCCTTTATGGCATGTCTCAGCCTCTTAGAGCCTCTCAGTCTTTAGCCCTTTATGGCATGTCTCAGCTTCTTAGAGCCTCTCAGTCTTTAGCCCTTTATGGCATATCTCAGCCTCTTACAGCATCTCAGTCTTTAGCCCATTATGGCATGTCTAAGTTTCTGAGAGCCTCTCAGTCTTTAGCCCTTTATGGCATGTCTCAGCCTCTTAGAGCCTCTCAGTCTTTAGCCCTTTATGGCATGTCTCAGCTTCTTAGAGCCTCTGTCTTTAGCCCTTTATGGCATATCTCAGCCTCTTACAGCATCTCAGTCTTTAGCCCTTTATGGCATGTCTCAGCTTCTTAGAGCCTCTCAGTCTTTAGCCCTTTATGGCATGTCTCAGCTTCTTAGAGCCTCTGTCTTTAGCCCTTTATGGCATATCTCAGCCTCTTACAGCATCTCAGTCTTTAGCCCTTTATGGCATGTCTCAGCTTCTTAGAGCCTCTCAGTCTTTAGCCCTTTATGGCATATCTCAGCCTCTTACAGCATCTCAGTCTTTAGCCCTTTATGGCATGTCTCAGCTTCTTAGAGCCTCTCAGTCTTTAGCCCTTTATGGCATGTCTCAGCTTCTTAGAGCCTCTGTCTTTAGCCCTTTATGGCATATCTCAGCCTCTTACAGCATCTCAGTCTTTAGCCCTTTATGGCATGTCTCAGCTTCTTAGAGCCTCTCAGTCTTTAGCCCTTTATGGCATATCTCAGCCTCTTACAGCATCTCAGTCTTTAGCCCTTTATGGCATGTATGACGTCATAGTAACCGCTCTAATCCTGATTAATAATGCCAGCACCTCTAACTGGTGATTGTTGCACACGGCGTGTGATCAGCGGTCACAAATCCTCGACCAGTGGCCACAACCCGTGTAGTCTGAAGCCCTGTTTTCGTTGACCTTGATTGCTAGTGTTCCAACGTAACGTGAATGTCAAGGCTTTTTGGCTTGGATAAGAAGATGGCGGCTAGAGTAGTTAAGCTGGTAACTTAGTTACCAAAAGTTAGCTGGTAAAGTAGTTTTGCTGTTGGAGTTCCTGGAAGGTGAGCGAGTGCCAGCATCAATACATCTGATGTGGTTACAACTATTACTGGCTGATCAGCGTTACCTACCCTCCCTGCAATCCATTCCCCAGGTTTCCTGACGACACACTCTTTCCTTATAACAACTTGCTCGCCCATTTACCGCTATGTTCCAGCAACACGTGCTCATATACCACCTACCCCATTGAATTATGGGTCGCGTATGTATCTTGCTTTACAGTGCTGCACGTCATTATTGTTGTATTATCGAAGCTAAATACTGCACATTCACGTTTATTCCTTGGTTCAATATGTTTTAAATTGGGCCTACCTGGCCTCCTTTCTACTTGTGCCACGCTTAATTCATATTATGGTATAACTGCCCAGAAAACTGAAGGTTCATTAAGTTGCATTCACTGATCGTAGAAGATGGACGTATGAATGAGCCTATTCATCCACTAAGATGGACGTATGAATGAGCCTATTCATCCACTAATATGGTCGTATGAATGAGCCTATTCATCCACTAAGATGGACGTATGAATGAGCCTATTCATCCACTAAGATGGACGTATGAATAAGCCTATTCATCCACTAAGATGGTCGTATGAATGAGCATATTCATCCACTAAGATGGACGTATGAATGAGCCTATTCATCCACTAAGATGGACGTATGAATGAGCCTCTTAATCCACTAAGATGGTCGTATGAATGAGCATATTCATCCACTAAGATGGGCGTATGAATGAGCCTATTCATCCACTCAGATGGGCGTATGAATGAGCCTATTCATCCACTAATATGGTCGTATGAATGAGCCTATTCATCCACTAAGATGGACGTATGAATGAGCCTATTAATCCACTAATATGGTCGTATGAATGAGCCTATTCATCCACTAAGATGGACGTATGAATGAGCCTATTCATCCACTAATATGGTCGTATGAATGAGCCTATTCATCCACTAAGATGGACGTATGAATGAGCCTATTCATCCACTAATATGGTCGTATGAATGAGCCTATTCATCCACTAAGATGGTCGTATGAATGAGCCTATTCATCCACTAATGTGGTCGTATGAATGAGCCTATTCATCCAGTAAGATGGACGTATGAATGAGCATATTCATCCACTAATATGGTCGTATGAATGAGCCTATTCATCCACTAATATGGTCGTATGAATGAGCCTATTCATCCACTAATATGGTCGTATGAATGAGCCTATTCATCCACTAATATGGTCGTATGAATGAGCCTATTCATCCACTAATATGGTCGTATGAATGAGCCTATTCATCCACTAATATGGTTGTATGAATGAGCCTATTCATCCACTAAGATGGACGTATGAATGAGCCTATCCATCCACTTATATGGTCGTATGAATGAGCCTATTCATCCACTAAGATGGGCGTATGAATGTGCCTATTCATCCACTAATATGGTAGAATCAATGAGCCTCTTCATCCACTAATATGGTCGTATGAATGAGCCTATTCATCCACTAAGATGGACGTATGAATGAGCCTATTCATCGACTAAGATAGTCGTATGAATGAGCCTATTCATCCACTAAATGGTCGTATGAATGAGCCTATTCATCCACTAAGATGGACGTATGAATGAGCATATTCATCCACTAATATGGTCGTATGAATGAGCCTATTCATCCACATTAATGGACGTATGAATGAGCCTATTCCTTCACTAATATCATTGTATGAATGAGCCTATTCATCCACTAATATGGGCGTATGAATGAGCCTATTCATCCACTAATATGGTCGTATGAATGAGCCTATTCATCCACTAATATGGTCGTATGAATGAGCCTATTCAGCCACAAATAAATATGGTCGTATGAATGAGCCTATTCATCCACTAATATGGTCGTATGAATGAGCCTAATCATCCACTAATATGGTCGTATGAATGAGCCTATTCATCCACTAATATGGTCGTATGAATGAGCCTATTCATCCACTAAGATGGACGTATGAATGAGCCTATTCATCCACTAATATGGTCGTATGAATGAGCCTTTTCATCCACTAATATGGTCGTATGAATGAGCCTATTCATCCACTAATATGGTCGTATGAATGAGCCTATTCATCCACTAATATGGTCGTATGAATGAGCCTATTCATCCACTAATATGGTCGTATGAATGAGCCTATTCATCTACTAATATGGACGTATGAATGAGCCTATTCAGCCACTAATATGGTCGTATGAATGAGCCTATTCATCCACTAATATGGACGTATGAATGAGCCTATTCATCCACTAATATGGTCGTATGAATGAGCCTATTCATCCACTAATATGGTCGTATGAATGAGCCTATTCATCCACTAATATGGTCGTATGAATGAGCCTATTCATCCACTAATATTGTCGTATGAATGAGCCTATTCATCCACTAATATGGTCGTATGAATGAGCTTATTCATCCACTAATATGGTCGTATGAATGAGCCTATTCATCCACTAATATGGTCGTATGAATAAGCCTATTCATCCACTAATATGGTCATATGAATAAGCCTATTCATCTACTAATATGGTCGTAAGAATAAGCCTATTCATCCACTAATATGGTCGTATGAATGAGCCTATTCATCCACTAATATGGTCGTATGAATGAGCCTATTCATCCACTAATATGTGTCGTATGAATGAGCCTATTCATCCACTAATATGGTCGTATGAATGAGCCTATTCATCCACTAATATGGTCGTATGAATGAGCCTATTCATCCACTAATATGGTCGTATGAATGAGCCTATTTATCCACTAATATGGTCGTATGAATGAGCCTATTCATCCACTAATATGGTCGTATGAATGAGCCTATTCATCCACTAATATGGTCGTATGAATGAGCCTATTCATCCACTAATATGGTCGTATGAATGAGCCTATTCATCCACTAATATGGTCGTATGAATGAGCCTATTCATCCACTAATATGGTCGTATGAATGAGCCTATTCATCCACTAATATGGTCGTATGAATGAGCCTATTCATCCACTAATATGGTCGTATGAATGAGCCTATTCATCCACTAATATGGTCGTATGAATGAGCCTATTCATCCACTAATATGGTCGTATGAATGAGCCTATTCATCCACTAATATGGTCGTATGAATGAGCCTATTCATCCACTAATATGGTCGTATGAATGAGCCTATTCATCCACTAATATGGTCGTATGAATGAGCCTATTCATCCACTAATATGGTTGTATGAATGAGCCTATTCATCCACTAATATTGTTGTATGAATGAGCCTATTCATCCACTAATATGATTGTATGAATGAGCCTATTCATCCACTAATATGCTTGTATGAATGAGCCTATTCATCCACTAATATGTTTGTATGAATGAGCCTATTCATCCACTAATATGGTTGTATGAATGAGCCTATTCATCCACTAATATGGTTGTATGAATGAGCCTATTCATCCACTAATATGGTCGTATGAATGAGCCTATTCATCCACTAATATGGTTGTATGAATGAGCCTATTCATCCACTAAGAGTGAGATTGTGCTGGTTGCAATCGCGACCTTTTTGATGCGCACATCTGCGACCGTTGATCAGATTGAGGATTGAGACACTACGACCGTTGATCAGATTGAGGATTGAGACACTGCGACCGTTGATCAGATTGAGGATTGAGACACTGCGACCGTTGATCAGTTTGAGGATTGAATCACTGCGACTGTTGATTACAATGAAGATTGAGACACTGCGAATGTTGATCAGATTGAGGATTGAGGCACTGCGATAGTTTATGCAGAATGAGGATTAAGACACTGCGACCGTTGATCAGATTGAGGATTGAATCACTGCGACAGTTGATCAAATTGAGAATTGAGACACTGCGACCGTTGATCAGATTGAGGATTAAGACACTGCGACCCTTGATCAGATTGACGATTGAGACACTGTGACCGTTGATCAGATCGAGGATTGAGACACTGCGACTGTTGATCAGATTGAGGATTGAATTATTTCGACCGTTGATGCGATTTAGGATTGAGATAATGCGACCGTTGATCAGATTGAGGATTGAGACACTGCGACCGTTGATCATATTGAGGATTGAATCACTGCGACCGTTGATCAGAATGAGGATTGAGACACTGCGACCGTTGATCAGATTGAGGATTGAGACACTGCGACCGTTGATCAGATTGAAGATTGAGACACTGCAAACGTTGATCAGATTGAGGATTGAACCACTCCGTTATGAGAAAGTCCTCAGAGCCATACCAGAATCGAATCATTATCATCGTGTGCCATACCAGAATCGAATCAGTTCTGTTGTTGAGTTTTCCGTCCATAACACCAATTTATTTAGTGTCTTCTGTCTTGGTTTTCCGCGATCTCTCTTTACTTGTATTTTGCCAGTTGTAACAAAATATTCTAACTTTCATCTTCTCATTATGTGCCCGACGATTATCGATTATTTCGTTATGATGTTTTTTTTCAGGCGCTCCCTTTTTGTCTTTGGCTTGTTACGAGATTCCTGGTTGGTCTTGTTAGCTGCCAGTGAACTTTTCATGAATGGATGGATGGATAGATGGACGGACGGACGGACGGACGCATGATTGGATGGATGGATGGATGGATAGATGGACGGACGGACGGACGCATGGATGGATGGATAGATGGACGGACGGACGCATGGATGGATGGATGGATAGATGGACGGACGGACGCATGGATGAATGGATGGATAGATGGACGGACGGACTCATGGATGGATGGGCGGATGGATAGATGGACGGACGGGCGCATGGATGAATGGATGGACGGACGGACGGGCGCATGGATGAATGAATGGATAGATGGACAAACGGGCGCATGGATGGATAGATGGACAGACGGGCACATGGATAGATTGATGGGTAGATGGACGGACGGACTCATGGATGAATGGATGGATAGATGGAAGGAAGGGCGCATGGATGGATGGATGGATAGATGGAAGGAAGGGCGCATGGATGGATGGATGGATAGATGGAAGGAAGGGCGCATGGATGGATGGATGGATAGATGGTCAGTCGGGCGCATGGATGGATGGAAGGATATATGGACGGACGGGCGCATGGAATGATGGATGGATAGATGGACGGACCCGGCGCATGGATGGATGGATAGATGGGCGGACGGGCGCATGGATGGATGGATGGATAGATGGACGGACGGACGGGCGCATGGATGGATGGATGGATAGATGGACGGACTCGGCGCATGGATGGATGGATGGATAGATGGATGGACGGGCGCATGGATGGATGGATAGATGGACGGACGGGTGCATGGATGGATGGATGGATAGATGGACAAATAGTAAATGAATAAATATTGATTTTGAGAAACGTTCCAAGACGAGACAAACTATACAAGTCAATTAATATTTCCGCTGCATCGCAGAGATAATCAGACACATACCGTGCTGAGAAATTCATCTTTCTGTATGCATCAGGTTACATCAAGAAATTGTTCATAACAGAATGATTTCTCTCATTTCAGAATTCGTCATGAGAAGAAAGGCGGTGCCTGGTGTCCGCGGCGTCAGATTGAAGAGAACGTGTACGAGTACTTGCAGATAGACCTGGGGATACTCAAGGTTATCACCAAGGTCGAGACTCAAGGTCGTTTTGGCAACGGACAGGTAAGATCTTTGATATTATCTCACTCACCGTAGTTCTCTCTCTCTCTCCCTCTCTCTCTCTCTCTCTCTCTATCTCTCTCTCTCTCTCTCTCTCTCTCTCTCTGCGATCAGGACTCAATCAGAGCAGAATCCCAGACTCTCACATGAAGTCAGCTGTCAGGTTAAGTGTGTTGATCGCCCCCACAGACAGAACATCACAATTAGAGCCCGCCAGATCCACTCTGATTGAACACCCGTTAAAACGTTGCATTGTGTTCTGCGCCAATGGCCCAGTGCATCCGATTTCAGCCAGCATTTTATTCAGGTTAGCTTTCCTTAGCCTTTGATTGTCCCCAATCTTCCTGCAAGGCAGCAGATGATCTTTTATGTAGGGGGATTCTGCCCTTAGATGGTCGGCCCTCCCAGGTTTACGAGCACCATCTGCCCGAGTCACTAGAGGTGACTAACACAGACATGCACACACAAAGATATGAGATATGACAAACACAGACATGCACACAGCGATACGAGGCATGACTAACACTGACACACATCAATATATATGACACATGACTAACATAAACATGCACATAAAGATATGAGATATGTCTGACATGGACATGCACACACAAAGATATGACACATGCCTAACATAGACATGCACACAAAGATATGAGATATGATCAACATAGACATGCACACACAAAGATATGAGATGTGACTAACATAGCCATGCACACACAAAGATATGAGATGTTACTAACATAGCCATGCACACACAAGGATATGAGATGTGACATACACAGACATGCACACACAAAGATATGAGATATGACTCACATAATCATACATGCACACAAAGATATGAGATATCAGTAACCCAAACATGCACACACAAAGATGTGATACATGACTAACACAGATACACACTAAGATATGAGATATAACTAAACACATACACACATAAAGATATGAGACATTATTAACACGGACACACCAAGATATGAGATATGACTAACATGACATACACGAAGATATGAGCCATGGCCAGCACACACACACACACACACACACACACTAGCCATGACTAGCACAGAAACACATCAAGATATGAGCCATGGCTTCACGGAAAAACACCTATAAATGAACCATGTCCAGCACAGAAACACATTAAGGAATCCATATGCTTGGGTCTGTTGTAGTCGGCAGACTCTTCTTAACTTGGGAATCATCTACATACGAGACGCAGGCCCCAATTAAACTGTTCACAGGTTTCGTTCAAACAGTTGTCCGGAGAATTGAGAGTGATTTCTGTCTGACCCGTAGTACGTTCCCTTGCATGTACAGTCTGTACTCACCGTACTCCTCACCTCACACACTGTAGCTGATACTGATCATCTCACCCACTGTAACTGATAATGTCACTCACTGTAACTGATACTGCTTATCTCACTCACTGTAACTGATACTGCTCATCTCACTCACAGTAACTGATACTGCTCATCTCACTCACTGTAACTGATACTGCTCATCTCACTCACTGTAACAGATACTGCTTATCTCACTCACTGTAACTGATACTGCTCATCTCTCTCACTCACTGTAACTGATACTGCTCATCTCACTCACTGTAACTGATACTGCTCATCTCACTCACTGTAACAGATACTGCTCATCTCTCTCACTCACTGTAACTGATACTGCTCAACTCACTCACTGTAACTGATACTGCTCATCTCACTCACTGTAACTGATACTGCTCATCTCACTCACTATAACTGATACTGCTCATCTCACTCACTATAACTGATACTGCTCATCTCACTCACTATAACTGATACTGCTCATCTCACTCACTATAACTGATACTGCTCATCTCACTCACTGTAACTGATATATCTCATCTCACTCACTGTAACTGATACTGCTCATCTCACTCACTGTAACTGATACTGCTCATCTCACTCACTGTAACTGATATATCTCATCTCACTCACTGTAACTGATACTGCTCATCTCACTCACTGTAACTGACACTGCTCATCTCACTTACTGTAACTGATACTGCTCATCTCACTCACTGTAACTGATATATCTCATCTCACTCACTGTAACTGACACTGCTCATCTCACTCACTGTAACTGATATATCTCATCTCACTCACTGTAACTGATACTGCTCATCTCACTCACTGTAACTGATACTGCTCATCTCACTCACTGTAACTGATACTGCTCATCTCACTCACTGTAACTGATACTGCTCATCTCACTCACTGTAACTGATACTGCTCATCTCACTCACTGTAACTGATATATCTCATCTCACTCACTGTAACTGATATATCTCATCTCACTCACTGTAACTGATACTGCTCATCTCATTCACTGTAACTGATATATCTCATCTCACTCACTGTAACTGATACTGCTCATCTCACTCACTATAACTGATACTGCTCATCTCACTCACTGTAACTGATAAATCTCATCTCACTCACTGTAACTGATATTGCTAATCTCACTCACTGTAATTGATACTGCTCATCTCACTCACTGTAACTGATACTGCTAATCTCACTCACTGTAACTGATACTGATCATCTCACTCACTGTAACTGATACTGCTAATCTCACTCACTGTAACTGATACTGCTAATCTCACTCACTGTAACTGATATATCTCATCTCACTCACTGTAACTGATACTGCTCAACTCACTCACTGCAACTGATACTGCTCATCTCACTCACTGTAACTGATACTGCTCATCTCACTCACTGTAATTGATACTGCTCATCTCACTCAATGTAACTGATACTGCTCATCTCACTCACTGTAACTGAAATATCTCATCTCACTCACTGTAACTGATACTGCTCATCTCACTCACTATAACTGATACTGCTCATCTCACTCACTGTAACTGATAAATCTCATCTCACTCACTGTAACTGATACTGCTAATCTCACTCACTGTAACTGATACTGCTCATCTCACTCACTGTAACTGATATATCTCATCTCACTCACTGTAACTGATACTGCTCATCTCACTCACTGTAACTGATATATCTCATCTCACTCACTGTAACTGATACTGCTCATCTCACTCACTGTAACTGATATATCTCATCTCACTCACTGTAACTGATACTGCTCATCTCACTCACTGTAACTGATATATCTCATCTCACTCACTGTAACTGATACTGCTCATCTCACTCACTGTAACTGATATATCTCATCTCACTCACTGTAACTGATACTGTCACTCACTATAACTGATACTGCTCATCTCACTCACTGTAATTGATTCTGCTCATCTCACTCACTGTAACTGATACTGTCACTCACTATAACTGATACTGCTCATCTCATTGTAACTGATACTGCTCATCTCACCCACTGTAACTGATACTGTCACTCACTGTAACTGATACATCTCATCTCACTCACTGTAACTGATACATCTCATCTCACTCACTGTAACTGATACTGCTCATCTCACTCACTGTAACTGATACATCTCATCTCACTCACTGTAACCGATACATCTCATCTCACTCACTGTAACTGATATATCTCATATCACTCACTGTAACTGATACATCTCATCTCACTCACTGTAACTGATACAGCTCATCTCACTCACTGTAACTGATACATCTCATCTCACTCACTGTAACTGATACATCTCATCTCACTCACTGTAACTGATACTGCTCATCTCACTCACTGTAACTGATACATCTCATCTCACTCACTGTAACTGATACATCTCATCTCACTCACTGTAACTGATACAGCTCATCTCACTCACTGTAACTGATTCTGCTCATCTCACTCACTGTAACTGATACAGCTCATCTCACTCACTGTAACTGATTCTGCTCATCTCACCCACTGTAACTGATACAGCTCATCTCACTCACTGTAACTGATACTGATCATCACACCCACTGTAACTGATACAGCTCATCTCACTCACTGTAACCGATACAGCTCATCTCATTCACTGTAACTGATTCTGCTCATCTCACTCACTGTAACTGATACAGCTCATCTCACTCACTGTAACTGATTTTGCGCATCTCACACACTGTAACTGATACAGCTCATCTCACTCACTGTAACTGATACAGCTCATCTCACTCACTGTAACTGATTTTGCGCATCTCACTCACTGTAACTGATACTGCTCATCTCACTCACTGTAACTGATTTTGCGCATCTCACACACTGTAACCGATACTGCGCATCTCACTCACTGTAACCGATACTGCGCATCTCACACACTGTAACCGATACTGCGCATCTCACACACTGTAACCGATACTGCGCATCTCACTCACTGTAACTGATACTGCTCATTTCACTCACTGTAACTGATACTGCTCATCGCACTCACTGTAACTGACATAGCTCATCTCACTCACTGTAACTGACATAGCTCATCTCACTCACTGTATTAATACAGCTCATCTCACTCACTGTAACTGATACTGCACACATCACTCACTGTAACGGATGCTGCTCATCTCACTCACTGTAACGGATGCCACTCATCTCACTCACTGTAACTGATACTGTCACTCACTGTAACTGATACTGCTCATCACACCCACTGTAACTGATTCTGCTCATCTCACCCACTGTAACTGATTCTGCTCATCTCACCCACTGTAACTGATTCTGCTCATCTCACACACTGTAACTGATTCTGCTCATCTCACTCACTGTAACTGATACTGCACATCTCACCCACTGTAACTGATACTGCTCATCTCACCCACTGTAACTGATACTGCTCATCACACCCACTGTAACTGATTCTGCTCATCTCACCCACTGTAACTGATACTGCTCATCTCACCCACTGTAACTGATTCTGCTCATCACACCCACTGTAACTGATTCTGCTCATCTCACCCACTGTAACTGATACTGCTCATCTCACTCACTGTAACTGATACTGCTCATCACACCCACTGTAACTAATACTGCTCATCTCACTCACTGTAACTGATTCTGCTCATCACACCCACTGTAACTGATTCTGCTCATCTCACCCACTGTAACTGATACTGCTCATCTCACTCACTGTAACTGATTCTGCTCATCACACCCACTGTAACTGATTCTGCTCATCTCACCCACTGTAACTGATTCTGCTCATCACACACACTGTAACTGATTCTGCTCATCTCACCCACTGTAACTGATTCTGCTCATCACACCCACTGTAACTGATTCTGCTCATCTCACCCACTGTAACTGATACTGCACATC
Organism: Megaustenia siamemsis; assembly: GCA_032433765.1. Lineage (NCBI taxonomy): Eukaryota > Metazoa > Mollusca > Gastropoda > Stylommatophora > Ariophantidae > Megaustenia > Megaustenia siamemsis. The sequence continues at coordinate 41,546,975 of JAVIAB010000159.1, read as the reverse complement.
TCACTCACTGTAACTGATACTGCACATCTCACCCACTGTAACTGATACTGCACATCTCACCCACTGTAACTGATACTGCACATCTCACTCACTGTAACTGATACTGCACATCTCACTCA